>KV426245.1:36622-63188 GCA_001632375.1 Exidia glandulosa HHB12029 | reverse complement strand
CAGTGGACTGTGACGGCGCTGACGCCGGTGTCGATGATGCGCTTGACGAGGTCGATCGTCTCCTCCTGCGTATGGAGCAGTCGTATCTTGGCCGTGACTGCAATATTGGGCGGAAGCCCCTGCCTGAGCGTGCGTAGGATGTCGCATAGCAGGTCTGGTGTGTCGAGAAGCGCGGCGCCCATGCCCCCGTGCGTGGAGAACGGCTTCGGGCAGCCACAGTTGAGGTCGACGGCCGACACGTCCTGCACGACATGCTTTGCCGCCTCGAGCGCGAGCGTGGGCGTGGCGGTCCCAATTTGGTATACGAGATATTTCTTTTCGATTGGGTGCGTGGTGAAGACAGGTTTGTTGTCTTTGTTGACGTACGAGACGACGCCGGTGCGCTCGTCGACGGCGCGCGTGGTCCCGATTATGGCTCTGTCGACGACTTCAGGCGCCCAGACGAGCGATGCGCCGTGTGCGAGGGCGTAGAGTCGCGTGGGCACTGCGCGAACGGGGTCAGCGACGGCGCGCGGAACCCGCTCAGCCACATACGCGCGCCAGACCGGACCATCGGCGCCAGGAACACGCCATCCCGGTAATTGAGCGTGCTCGTGCATCTCGCAGCGTCCGTGTCGAGCTTGATGCGTTTCGCGGGCGGCGGCGGCGTCAACGAAATGGTTCGAGTCATGAGGCGTGCAGCCCGGTTCATGCCACAAGGCAAAGAAATTTTGGCGAAGTCCGCCGTTAGGCTCTTGTTCCGGTCCTCACCCCTTCCACCAGACATTTCGAGCCTGCGATACTCAGGAACCCGTGCTCAATGTTCATCGATGCGGCTTGATCCCATTCCTGGCAGAAAAACGTGTTTGCGGCCTTTCTCGGACTTCCGTAACGAGATCAATGGCCTGCACAAAGAGGACACAGCTCCCGCGTACGAAACCATGATTGCGCCATGCTTCTCCAATCAATAAACGCCCTGGTTGTTGTACTTTTCCGCCCTTGGCCACTTCACGCAAGCCACGCATTATCGACGGCGTGGTTTATGTCGCTAGGCTTATAAGAAGGCCCTTCCCATCTCCTCCAGGGACATCCACGCCCATCGACAAACAGCTGCGTGCGCACGATGGCTCATCCGTACCAGAGCCACGCCGGAGCGTATCCTTCGCAGAATGCCTACTACAACTACCCTGCTTCCGGCAACGCGCACAACCAGCCAATGCTTTATCAGCCTTCCGAATACCTCCCAGGTGCTGGTATTCTTGTATCTTCTGGGGTGATGGCTCCAGCACAAGAGCCTGCTGTAACCCCGCGACCTCGGACGCGCAACCCGCACTATGATTTCCAGAATTGCTACCAACAAACGGGATCATCGTACACTGCTGTTTCAGTGCCTGCGCCAGTGGTGCCTTCATTCGGATACCATCCTCCGCATCCTCAGTCGACGTCTAGCACATTCCAGCATTCTGCTTTTCCTGCACAGCCATCGCAGGACTATACCTATACTATCGAGCCAGCACTCGTACCGCTCAGTGCCAGTGCGGGACAAAGCACCACGCAAAGACGTGCCAGTGTGCGGGAGCCTGCTACGAGACCAGCGAGAGTCGGGACGCTCGCTCCAGACAGTCTCCTCTTCCAACCTTTCGTCCCGAAGTTCACACCTGAGCCTGCATCACAGCAACCGCAGCCAGTGGACGAAGTGACCGAAGACGACGCGTGGCTTCAATTCCTCGCGCAATACCCA
Organism: Exidia glandulosa HHB12029; assembly: GCA_001632375.1. Taxonomy (NCBI): domain Eukaryota; kingdom Fungi; phylum Basidiomycota; class Agaricomycetes; order Auriculariales; family Exidiaceae; genus Exidia; species Exidia glandulosa. The sequence goes on along the minus strand of KV426245.1, from coordinate 61,468 downwards.
CCGCCATCTTTTGGGTTCTAATCTCATGTTGCTTCCTTTCGAATTCTGTTACTTACTGTTGCTGTACTTATGTATGATTTATGACGAATACTGTACCCAAAGAATCGATGGCGCATTGCATGTAACTTATGAAAACAAGAGTGCACTGTAACGTTGTGGGATCCTACACGATGGTACCTACACTGCGCGTGCTTTTGTGGTCAATGCCTTACATACAAATACAAAAAACACCCTGCAACAGATCAGCACGCACGCACGCTGCGCTACTAACTCGTCATAGCACCGTCCTCCGTCTTCGGCTTCTTCGCCGCTGTACCGATGGACGGAACGCCCTGCCCACGCTGGCCCTGCGTCACGCCGCCATCAGGCTCGACCTCCGTGCGCTTGCGCTTCCCGTTCGCGGGCTTGCCCTCGCCGTCCTCCTCTTTGGGCTTGTCTGCAGTAGAAGCAGCGGCCTTCTTCTCCGCGTTACGGTCGTTCCCTCCTCGTGCGCCGCCACGGTGGGGACGATGTCCACCGCGGCCTCCGCCACGCCCACGGCCCCCACCGCGCCCGTTGGACGGCTTGCCCTCCGGTCCGAGTGCGCGCTGGCCCATCGAGTTCGCGCGCGTCTGTTGCACTTGATGTTCCTCCTCGTCAGAGAGACGCGACCATTCGATGGTTTGGTCGTTCAGCGTGGTGATCTTCTCCTTGATCGCGGCGAGCTTGTCATCTGCGAGCGGGGCGTTGAAGATGAGGAATGCGCGAGAGTCGCCTTTTTGGTACTGGATGAAAGGGAGAGGCTCGAAGCCGAGTTCTTTTAGCGGTTCCTACGAAGACGGGCAACGTGAGTATGTACTGTACGAGATAGGGAAAGTAGAACTGCGCACCTTGACGTGCGGGAACTGGATATTGTCGCCAAAGCCGGTCAAGACGAGCGTGGCGCCTTTCACATGCGGCACATCTTCCTTCTTCACAAACTCCCAATCCTTCTCGTCCGTCTTCGTGCCCTTCGGCGCGCCCTCGCCTACACGCCATACGCGGAGCGTGTTGCCCATGTACTGGATGTACACCTCCGGCTTGGGCGGCGCGGGCCCCTTCTTCTCGCGGCCCTTGCTATCGCGGAACGCGTTGAAGCCCTTGCGCGACTGCGAGTTGGTCTTGCGCATGGCCGTGAGCGCGCTGTCCGGTAAGCCCTTCTCCTTGATCTTGCCGAGACAGTACGCTTCTTTGGTCATCGTCACGAGCTCGGTGTCCTTCCATTTCGGCTTCGGGTCGAGCGCGAGGAACTTTTCGAGGTCGGTGAACTCTGCGAACTCTACGAAGACGGAGCCCTGCCGAAGCGCATTGTAAGTTCAAGGTGGTATATATAGAATGAATGACAGACCTTGAACTCTTTCGTCGCGTCGTGTCGCCGCATGCGTACGGCGTTGACGGCCGCGTACTGGGAGAAGAACTTTTCCAGCTCCATCTGACTGGCTTCAGATTCCGGTCCAAAGCCTTTCTACAGCACGGCGTGAGCGTAAACAATCTTGACTGGATCAAAAGCGACGTACTGCGTATGCTGTACGATCCCACTGGTCCTTGGGCTCCTTGACTTCCGTCTTGCGCCGCACATTCTCGCCCTTCTCGTCGACTTCGAGTAATGTAGGGCTTTTGCGCAGGACTTCGACGACCCAGGGCAGGCCGTGCTTGTCGCGGTATCCGCGCATGCGCTTGAAGTCTGCGATGGTCGCAATGGGGATCCAGTGGTCCGCGCCCTCCTTGGTGTGCAGCTCCCACATAAACCGGTCGTACGGCTAGGGCGCTCAGATTTAGAGCGTAGAAAGGGATAGCTCAGAGAGCAGCGCACAAGGTTACTATCTGCGAAGTAAAACTCGACTATAGTCTGTGTCAGTGCCAGACTTACGGTGGACAAGCTGAAGCTGAGCGTACCTTGGTGCAGGCACTGGACGCTCTGCTCAGCGTCTTCTGTGGACGAGATATCTGGTTTCGATTCTTCTGCCATGGTTGCGGGCGGGGTCGATCTGGCCGATGTGGGCGTATGCGCGGGAAGATTTCAAGAGCGCGCAAGTTCGCGGGTTAAAGCAGATCAACGATGACTCCGGCACGAATGCTCCGACGCGGGCGCTTCATCTCTTCCGCTCGGATTCAGATGCCTCCGCCAGGAACTTGCAGCTCTCTGAAGAGTGAGTACTTGCATATTCGCCAATACCATGGACTGAAAGTGAAATCTCGGATGTTGCTATGTTTCTAGGAATGTGTGCATCCCGTTCCACAAGACTTTCTAAGGACTACATCGTCAATCACGCCTACGATGCTCCCTTCGGAGGGCCGATCTTATCCTATCCCGCGCGAGGCTTTTTTGCAGGTGAGACGAAGCTGCCCAACGTGCAACGGATTTCGGTGCTGTAACGCCGCAAATCCCCGGGGTTTCTCCGCCCTGACTTGTCGTTTTCGACGTACAGCGAGGAAACCGACCTGATATTCATGAATACAGGCTAATATGGTGTCTTTGGTCCACTTCCAGGACTTGCGTGGCTCTCGCAAACCCGCAAAGTGCGTTCAGCGGAAATCACTGGTATTCTGTGCCGTAACCCGCCCTGGTCCCTAGGCCCGTCACCCTGACGTCCATACGGACACCGTGATTGTCCTCTCCCTCGGCAACGTTCAAACGATTTTCCGCGGCCGGCTTAGACTGAGATTCGCCTCTTTTATCATCCCTATCGCCGGCGCGACCGCGCGCGCCCCTTTCCCCCCTTCCCCTCAGCATGCCAATGGACGTAGAATCTCTGCCCATGCCTCCGCCCACTATCGTTGCGTATGGTGTCATCTACCCGGCGGACGAGTCGGCGGCGGGGCCGTTCTCCTTGGCAGCCGTGCAGACGCACACGGCTCCTGGCGTCGCTGAGGCGCTGGTCGCGTACGTCTCCCATGCTCTCTCTACACGCACAGTGACTAATTGGGTTTGCAGAGTCTTCATGGAGACATTGCTGTTCGGTACGTACTCAACCCGTCAGTCACCGGATAATCCCACAGCTCATGCCGACGCAGGCGCTTTCCTCATCATCGCAGAACGCTGCGCGGTTGTGCTTCACAGACACAGACGTCTCACCAGTTCCTACGTCTACATATCGTCCACGTTCCTTCTCCTCGCAGGCTTGGTCACCGCTGTGCGTTTCTCATTTGGACTAGTCCGGGTGTATGGATCTGACGGGGACACAGCGTTTCATCGTGGACGTCTCGAGGGCAATCTATGCGTTCACAAATCCTCTGGACGGCGGAGGGATCGACCTCGGCTCATTCAAAGGCCCCAATACGGTCGTAAATAACGCCCTTCTCGTTTCTGTCGTCGTCATCTCGGACATCTTCCTCGTACGTCTTGCAAAAGTGAAGCACTTCAACAGCTCATAGGATCATGCTGTAGATCTTCCGATGCTATATGATGTGGCGGGACAAACTCGTACTTGTCGGCGTCCCTGTGCTGCTGACTATGGCAACTCTCGGTGAGCATCATGATGTTAGGCCGGTGGGTCCCCTCCCTAACTTGAAGTAGGAATGGGTGTCTACTCCGTACACCAGACCAGCAGACTCGCTTCCGATGCGCCATTAGACGCCGGGAGCCAGTCCCTCAACGCCTTCTTGTACTTCGCGCTGGGGACGAACATCGCATGCACATGTACGTCCGACACTCACAGCGAGATATTGCACCTTTTGACGCGTGTTGGTCGTAAAGTCCTCGTCGTATTTCGCATGTGGCTCGTCCAACGCAAGGCACAGACGCAGTCCCGCTCCTCCTCGTCCCGATCCTCATCTTCTCACCGCGGCGCCGTCGATTTCGCAACCGTCGCAAGTGAATCCGGTACGTCTCGTTCGAATTAGCTTCTCTGACCGGCAGCAGACTGATAACGGTCGCGTAAACTTCAGTATTCGCATATACTATATTGCTCGCTGTGGAGATCGCCACGAGCGCGACGGCCAGCTTCACGAGTGTTGTATTCGCCAACATGATCTGTCCCACAATAGTGCGTACAATAAGTATCTTCGCATCTCCGGGAGAATCTCACACCTCTCATCTTCTCAGGGCCTTGTAGTACGTCTCACGAATCAGCGTTCAACTTGTACCAGTTGCTGACGCGAGGCCGTACGCACAGTTCTCCCACCTCATCATCCGCGTCTTGAAGGACAGCAACATCGCCGGAGACGTGAGTCGCATCTACGGCCGACGCTCCTCGCAGGTCCTCAGCGGTCGTCTCGCCACCGGCGTGCGCTCCGTTCTGCCCAACGAGCACGAGACGCAGACGCAGGTCCGGATTCAGCTTGAGACCTCCGTGCACCGCGATACAGAGTCGCATGCGCAGGAGAGTACGAGTAAGGTTAACTTGTCGCGGCCTGGGACGTCAGGCAGCTCGCTCTGAGGGAGATGATACGGTTAGTCGACAGAGGGTCGATTGTCATTGCCAGCATTGCCAGTACCCAACAGCATTATTGGTGGTCGTGCGTTGAGCATGTCGGGTAGGTTACTTGTAGATTATCAGAGGTACCATAAATTAGGGAATCAAGTCGCTGCCAAGTCGTGGACCGTGGAGGCGTGTCTACTGTGATCAAATAGAGTCTGCCTTCAGCGATATCCGATGCGCAGCTAACGGTATCCGTGCTGTCTTTCGAGACATACCCCTCCTCATCGGTACCCATATACTCGCCCACGTTAACCACAAGGGTTTGGAGGTCTCGAAGATCACACATCCTCTTCAGCTGTACAAGCTGTCGAATCGATTGTACTACAAACTGGAATAAGAACAACTTGCGCACAATTCGAGGTCTAGTAGGGCCCAGTCGAAGCATATGTACGTGGCTCGCAGCGTGAACGCTGCACCATTGCGCATGACTTTGATAAGACATTGGGAGCATGGATACCTATCGCCGTACTGTCCGACCATCCGTGACTAATGACGGAGGTACCGACGCGTACGGCGAGAGGTCCCCGCGCCCGCGCCGTCGAGTTTATAGTGCTCGTACGCATTGATGGGATGGCGGGTTGGCGATATTATCTGGCAAAGAGGGTCAACAAGTGATTAGGGAGCGGATGACTGGATGAATGGCGAAGAGAAGTGAAGAGATTAGGCGGAGATATATCCGTGCCGTTCAGCTTGTGCTGCTCGTGCGAATTAGTGGACGGGGCCGACGAGAATATCTGGAAAGAATTAGAGTATCAAGTGATTACGGGGCGATTGCAATTGGTTGGATTAGTGGCGAGATGAAGGGAGGAGTAGAGACCAGGCGGTGTTTCTAGTCGCGTCTGTGTGCGCGACGTATCGCTTTCGAGCGCGTCAGCTCCGGGCCTGGATCAGAGAACGCTACCAGTGGTTGCGGGTTGGCGTCCGCCTCTTCGCGAGCGCGGCGACGATGTTCGAGACTGGCAAGCGAAGAGCGGAAGATATTGGTCGCGTCGAGGTGCTCGTTCCTCAGGACTTCAAGAGTGAAGGCGGCGAGGGCCTTGGCGGACGCGGACTGGGGGATTGCGGCGGGCATGTCTCGAGAGTGGAGGGAACTGGGGAGAGTTGGGAAAGTTGTTGTGGCCAAACAGAGGCCTCTCTTATTCCCCCGGATGCAAAACGGAATGGTGCAAGACATCCGGGAGCGAGGACTTCCGCATTGTGTCTTAGTCCAGCAAGCAGCACCCATGCCTAGGGCAAGACGAGGCGAGGCAGCCGGGAGCCACGACTGCCGTATTGCATTCCGGTCCAGCACACGGGCGCGGGTATCCAGTTCCAATTGGACCATCGTCGCGAAGCTCGCCATTAAACGCTTGCAGAGCTCCGACTAACCAGCCGTCGTTGATAGCAAAGAGATCAGAGCTCGAGAAATGCATCCTCGAATAGTGCGCAAGTAACTCGGGGCAGGGGTACACACCTGCCCGTCGCCGCACCGCCAGACCATCCGCGACTAATGACGGAGGTACCGACACGGGCGGCGAGAGGTGGAGATGTCCCTGGCCCGCGTTATGGTGCTCGTACGCATTAGTGAGTGCATGGTTGGCGATATTATCTGGGAATTTAGAGTGATTAGTGATTAGGGTGCGGTTGGATGGATTAGTGGTGAGATGAAGGAGGAGTAGAGAGCGGTCCATGTTTCTAGTCGTGTCTGCGCGCGCGTCGCATCGCTTTCGAGCGCGTCAGACTCGGGCCTGGGTCAGAGAAAGCTACCAGCGGCTGGGGGTTAGCGTCCGCCTCTTCGCGAGCGCGGCGACGATGTTCAAGGCTGGCGAGCGAGGATCTGAATATATTGGTCGCGTCGAGGTGCTCGTTCCTCAAGACGTCGAGCGTGAAGGCGGCAAGGGCCTTGGCGGACGCGGACTGGGGGATTACGGCGGGCATATCTCGAAAGTGGGGGAACTTGGGAGAGTTGGGAAAGTTGTTGTGGCCAAATAGAGGCCTCCCTTATAGACCCCCGGAAGCTACGCGGAATGAAGCAAGAGAGTCGGCAGCGAGGACTTCCGCATTGCATCTCAGTCCAGCGCACAGCACGCCTGGGTACTCACGCGCAACCTTCGGCACCAACTGCGGGCAGCTCATAGGGTCGTCTAGAGTAAAATGCACCGAAACGTGGCTTCCAACTGATAAGACGCACAGGCCACAGTTGTAAACTGTCAGTAGATGCTGACCAGTCACCAGTGAGCGGTCGAGAGCTCGCAGCCGCGCAGGCAATGTAAGGGCTACGGGAAATTGCGCGGTCGTGCTGTAGGTCAGAGACTAGGGGTATCCTTTATCGATGAAACTCGTCCCGGAGAGAGATGTACGCGAGATCACCCTCAGCAGTCAGGATGGCAGAGAGCGTATACATGCGCCACTCGGCTCCATAGTCATCCCTCCGCGGAGTAAAGGCCGGCAGCCACTGGGTGCGAGTGTTTGTGAGATTCGAAGTTGCGGAGGAGGCTCTCTGTCAGAGGTGTGAGGCGCGCAACGTCGATTTCTGAGCTCTGGGCCATTTGTCCGCGCGAAGGCGAAAAACGCACGATCCTGAAGGATAGGCATCATTTGGCGTGTACAACCAAGACATATTAAACGCGGTCCTGGGTCGGGAGTTTTAGCGAGACAGCAGACAGAGATAGGGGTCGGAAGCAGAGGCTACACAATATCCAGGATGTCGAGGTAAAACCAGTATGACCATGATCAGTAGCTAAGGACTGAGTGAGAGTAACATTCCGTGTATGAGATGGTGAGGGAGCAGAGACAAGAAGCGGAAGCGGCCGCCGTCAAGCGCGAATTCCGGCCCCGCCGGCGTCGACGGGTTGACTGCGGACATGAGCGCCGTCAGGTATCGCCATCAGCTCCGCAGCAGCCACTCTCTGGTTCTGCCCACCACCTAGACCATGCCGGAGGTTACCTACGACGTTCCCGAGATCACCCTCAGCGAGCCCGCAAGTCCAGCCGTGTCCAGCTTACCACCAGAAGTCTTCATTGGGATATTCCAGCATCTTCGTCGAGCTGGTACGAGCCAGGACCTCGCACGTGTCGGTCTTGCGTCGTGGCATTTCAACGCTCTCATCGCGCCGCTGTTGTTCCATACCATCATCGCCGACAACGAGCGCTACCTCGATTCGCTGCATTCCGCTCTCCTGCGCGATCCGTCCAGAGGCGAGCTCGTGCGCAACCTCGTCTTTCCACGCGTGGTGCCCATCATCGCGCAGGATGAGGACTCTGGCGAGGCGCTATGGTGGATCGACTTGCACGTAACAGTGCTTCAGCTCTGTCCCGCGCTCGAGTCGCTGGAGATTCAGGCGACGTCTGTGGAAATCGCGGACGCGATACCATGGAGCACGCTCAAGCGTTTATCTGTGGGCACGCGGACACCGTCCGTTTTGCGGTCCATCGTTGCGAAATGCAACGCCATCGAGCACCTAAACCTCGTCGACATGAACATTCTTATGGAACACTCCCACGACGTCCTCACTGACCCCGAGCTCGTCAACGTGCAACACCTCGCGAAGCTATCGGTCCTCTCCATCGAGTGGACAGATCCCAAAGAAATGGATCGCGTCTATCTGGCGCATCGCACGGTCGACGTAATCCGCCGAGTGCTGGACGCGCAACTACCGGACCTGCAGCGCATACTCGTTCTTCTCTACGCCAAGACGCAGCACAGTCTGGCGTTGCCACCGCACATGTCCATGATGCCGCCGCACCAGTCGCTCATCCTCATGAGTCTGCCAAACGGCGGGTGGAATCTCCTGGAGACGGCGGCACATGGGATCTTGAAGCCTCTCAAGAGCTTGAAGATCTTCGTCGCCGGAAATCGGTCGCCATCGAATGTGTGGAAGCGCTCACTCGTGGGGAAGATAAACTACGCAACGGTAGGCGAACGTGTCTGCTCAGAGGCAGACATCGAATGAATGAAACCAGTGTACAACTAGTACTCTTTGCGTATATGTACGTCTCTTTCCTTCCCCATAGAGTTGTGTTCCTTGACCGGATTCCAATACATGCATTCGTCCCTTTTGCAGACTACTACGTTATCGTCTCGCGATGCAGACTCCGCCCCGCGCCACTTGGTTCTGTCCATCGTGTCGAGGTTCCTGCGCACCCATGACCCACGAGCTTCTCGGCGCGTCGGTCCGCGCCACCGCAGGAAACAGTTATCGTGCGGGAATACTTAAGCGGCGACTCGGTGGCGATGGGGCCCGAATCTTTCTCGCAAAGTGACTATGGCTACGCTCAACGTTGACGAGTGCCGCGCCAAATTTCCCAGCCTCAAGGGCGGTTACATTTTCGCCGATAACGCAGGCGGGTCCCAGGTGCGCCGTATCTCGAGTCTGCATAGTATCGTGCTGACAAGAGCTGCGCAGTGTCTGAAGAGCGTGGTCGACGCCGTCTCGGACTACCTGCTCAACACGAACGTCCAGCTCGGCGCGGACTACTCCGTGTCCGTCGAGAGCACGCAGCGCGTTGGGCTCGGATCCATCGCAACAGCTGAACTCGTCAACGCCGATGCGGACGAGATCGTCTTCGGCTCGAGCTCGACGGCGCTCGTGGAGAACCTCGCGCGCGCGATGGACGGCGACATCCAGTCCACTGAAGAGTTCATCATCAGCGACGCAGACCACGAGGCCAACGCTGGGCCGTGGAAGCGTCTTGCTGCAAGACGTGGACTGAACGTTCAGCACTGGATCCCCGTTGCTGCTTCGCCCAACGAGAATCCGTACGCTGTCAGTCTGAGGATTGAAGACCTTCTGCCACTCGTAACGGCACAGACGCGGCTCGTTGCGTTCACCGCCTGCTCCAACATTCTTGGAGAACTTGTGGATGTGAAGAAGGTCGTGGCTGCCCTGCGTTCGAAGGCCAAGGAGCTCGGAACGCGGAAGCTTGAAGTCTGCGTTGACTGTGTCGCGTATGCTCCCCATCGGCGCATCGACGTGCGCGACTGGGACGCAGATTACGTCTTCTTCTCGTACTACAAGGTACGCCCCCGACATAGCGCTTGCACGCGACGTGGCTGACTCGAGCCTTCCCTTCATTCCTCTAGGTGTACGGTCCGCACGCAAGCGTCATGTACACCCGGCGCTCGAGCCGCGACGATCTCGCTTCCCTTGCGCATTACTTCCTCACCGCGCCGACGTACAAGCTCGCCGTAGGCGGGTCAGGCTACGAGCTCACCTACGGCTGCTCAGCCGTCCTGCCGTACCTTAGCAACCTCGCCGGAAAGGACGACTTGAACGCCGGCTTTACCGCCATTGCACGCCACGAGAAGGCACTCATGGAGCCGCTCATCGGGTACTTGCTCAGTGACGAGGCCAAGGCACGCGGTGTGCGTATTGTCGGACCCGAGAGCGTCGATGGGCGCGTTCCCACTGTTAGCTTTGTCGTCGTTGGGGACAAGCCTTTCAAGAGCAAGGAAGTCGTCGCAGAGTTCGACAAGAGAGGCAACATCGGCATTAGGTATGGCTCTCCCAGCCGCGACTGAACAGGCACTAACGACTGCGAAGGTTCGGGCACTTCTATGCGTACACGCTACTGAAGCAGCTGGACCTCACACCTGAAGATGGGGTTGTACGCATTTCGCTCGTGCACCTCAACACCGTGGAGGAAGTGGAGAAGATCGTCAGCATACTCAAGGAAGTTCTAGCGTAGCAACACCCTGTCGCCATTGTACTTCAGATGCTTGAATTTGGGCGTGCATTGTACACCTAGCCTGTACACGATCTATCCGTCTACAAGGACCACCGAGTCGAGGACCGAGAACCCGACACCCACACCGCCTTCGTTATTCACAATCTCCTTCGTGCGAAGCAAATACCCTGCTTCCTTATCCTTGAGCAACTCCACCGGCTTGCCATCCGCCTCCTTGAAGAGCATAGTCCCGAAAATGCCGAGCTCGCTGACGATCTCCTCTTCCACGAAACGCGACGTCCCACCGACGCCCGCGCGAACGAGGTGGTTGCGCAGCCCACGCGGGCCAACGATGGTCTCCATCGCGATCCACGCCTGCCGTTCGTCCTGCGGCAGCGTATCGAGGAAAGACGGGATGTCGGCCCCGTAGACGTTATTCCCTCCTCCCTCGCGTTGCGGCTTGAGCACCAATTCCTTGCGCGCTCCGGACTCTTTGACCGTCTCGAGTCCGCGTTCGGCCACCAGCGCGTCGAGACCCCACATGCCCGCGAACGTCGCTCGTACGGCGGCGATGGATTCTTCGGCGAGGGGTGTACCGTATTTCGGATCGCTGAGGAACGATTCGAGTGCGCCTGGCGCTGCGAGTTCTTGTTGGATCTTCTTGGAGCCCGAGAGTTGCAGAGGGAGAGTCGGGCATTTGATTGCGCGACTGCGCTCGAGGGTGTGTCGAGCATCGAAGTGCTCTTCGCGAGGGAACGACGAAGGTGCCCACCCGGCGCGGAAGTACACTACTGCAATCTCGACAGGTTCTGGCGAGAGCGGTGTCTTGATGAAGAGCTGGCGCGTTGGGGAAAGGGAGGCGTTGGTCAGGAGTTCGTCGTATGTTTGGCGGACAACGCGGATGTTGTGACTGCAGACGCGTGTCAGCTATGACGTGGACGTGTATGGGAGACGTACTTCTGCACAACGGCATATTCGAGCCATCGTTGGTCGAAAATGTTGTTCTCCTTCTCGGAGACGATGAACAGGACCCACGCGCTGTCGACCGCGATGATTTAGACGCGCTAGTTGGTACGGCGACATCCACGCACGAGGGAACACCGTATGCGGTGTGTCCGTCCGCCAATCCGGCCGCCATGGCAGGGATCGTATAGTTTGGCGGGAAGTTCTCGGGCGTGAGCAGGGGCGAGACGCCGAAGTATCCTGTCAAATCAAACACGAACCTGTGACGTTGCGTCAGTATTGTACGTCAAAGGTACATCTAGACATGAACGAGGAGTAGCAAGGAACGAAGAGGTCTGATGCAGGGTCATCGACGTAGCGTGTCCCGGTGGAACGCAGATTGCACCTCAACGAGGTCGATATCTGCGCAGACACATCCGGAAGGCGTGCACGTCAGGGTACTTCCCGAATGAGTACATAAATGTGCTCTCCGAAGAACGGAGCTGAGAGCGCGTTATGTGATCAGTTCGAGTGCGGGCGTACTGCAAGTGCACACATCTCGTGGGCATCAGTTGAGGGGCTGCATCAACTGGTGGTAGGCGTAGATGATAAGCTCGGCACGATTGGACTCATGTAAAGATGTCAGACCCAGAGAATCGAGCAGGGGCGGCGTAACCGATGAGCAAACCACCGGCGTGAAACGTCACCGAATGAAGTCCCATGATGCGAGTCTCAACCGCTGAGGATTGTTGCGATGCATATGCCACCCTCCTTCGGATGACCCCAAGGAAGAGCGCATGACCCGACTGGTAGCAGTTACTGGGGGCAGCATGCGGACACCTTCAGTGGTTGAGAGGTGCTCTCGATTAAGAGAAGTCAGGATGGCCGAGTCTGGATGATTCTGCTTCGATTCTAGACCGAATCTGCGGCACGAATCCACGAGAATCGGGCGATTCTGCCATCGGGCACTTTCCCGTCCCAGAATCGGTCACCAGAGAAGGGGGAAGTCAGAGTAGAATCGGGTTCTGGTGTCAATGCGTCTCGAGAATCGAGTTGCGAATGAGCACAGAATCCGCTCGTCGCAGCGCCAACCGCTCAAAAGGGATCGTGGAACCCGTGCAGCAAGTAGAGCGACGTACTTGTGAAGTGTTCCGACTATCTGAGAATGAGGGCCGAAAGCGCATCCTATCGCGTTGAATTCGACCTGACGCATAGACAGTGGCTCGCCGTCCGAGTTATGTAGCAGATAGTCAGATCGCACGATTCCCATGTGGATCGGCTACCAGAGGACCCATCAGTTGACTTGAGAGGAGCCGCAAATATCGAACCTGAGCTAGCCCTTCGTCGCGACAATCTTTGTACATTTTCCAGAGCCTCCGCACGAACGGGTCCGCTCGACTGACGCCCTGTTCGCCGAGAACTCTCTCTAGGAAGTCGTAGTCGGTAGCCACACGCGCGTAGAGAATGTTGTAAGTGCTCTGGAGTGTCTTGGCCTGCTCAAATAATCGTCGAGGGAAGGGCGATGGGAAAAGCGAGAACGGTGAATGGTGCGCGGTGGCGAGCGGTGGCTCCTGGTCGGCGCCAGCGAAGAGCAGGCCCTTAGCAAGCGCATAGTTGGTAGCCTCGACAGTCAGAGCCTGGCGCTGGTCGTCGGTGAGCTGTGGCGGCCAGGCTGGCAGCGACATGGCAGGAGGTAAAGCAGGCACGCTTATGTCAGCCCTGAGACGGCCCGAATCCCGTCGCTGCCTCCGCTGTCTTAACCAGCAACAGCAGCCATGCCTCAGACTATCACAATTCTGGATAATGAGCTCACGCTGTAAGTAATTCGTGTGGAGGACGGACTATTCACCCGCGAAGTCCGCAGCGCCACCGTTCCGTGCAATGACGTCTCGCGTTTGATCCTCCACTTTTCTCTCAAACCACCAGCATGCCCGCGACACCAGCTCAAGCCCTCACAAATCTTCTCACTGAGCTCTCCCGTATCTTTGGCAACATCGTCGGCGCGTTCGGGGGAGTCCTACAGGCTTTCATCGCGCTTTTCTGGACGCTCGTACAATCCGTCGTGGCCATTGGACGCGCCTTGACAACCGCCGCGATCGACTTGGCCAATGATACTGTCGGATTCATATGGGGTATGGTAGACTGTTCGTATGCGGATCGAAAGTTGAACGCTTCGTAGGCAACCTAGTGATCCTTGTGATCCTCGGCGTCGCCTACTACTTCTGGTCGCAACGTCAACCCCGGTCTCGGAACAGAGGCGTCAACCGCCGAAAGTAATGGGCTAGTCTTCTACCACCTGAGCGCTCTCATATTCTTATGAGCGTCTCAAGATGCATAACTGCTTGTCAGCATGTACAAACATGTCTTGCCCTCCCTCGTAGTGCAAAACATCGAACACGACGGCATCCTCATGATCCTGTATGTATAACTTACTCTATGCCATCTCCGTCATCTATCCGCACGCTTCACGAGTTCAAGCTACTGCCGGAGAGGACGGCGATGGACAGCGCTGGAGCGACGTACAGGGGCCCACCGTGACTGTGTTCTTCGTGGCTGGAGGTGTCATACTCACCTTCCCCTCAACACAATCGTCACAGTAGCTACTCAGCTACTCCGCAGCTGAGGGAGTGGACTGCAATTGGTGTAGCTGTGTAAACCCCTCATGGTAGGAGAACTCCTAGCCGAAGCGAGCTTTGATCGCAGAGGGGTCGGCACTGCATCCGCATCTCCAGATCCCCGTTATCAGTGACGCAGACGAAGATGACGAAGACGAGACGATGTTCAGGGGTCTTCTCACTGCGAGTGCTATGAGCCTGCACGATTTTGACCTTCAGTTACGCGGTTGCGTTTTGGAGAAGTGTCGAACGTAGAAGCAGCTGTCAGTGCTGTACACTATCATTCTGCGTTCCTCGACGCGCGGCGTTACTTATTCCTGACTTACAATTCCGTACACCGCCCGTAAAGCGTGCAGCATTTGTGCTTGCACCGCGCACAGCCTGTCAGTGACGATTGACTATCCGATTCGGGACATGAGCGCTGATATCTAGGTACTGAATTCACTTCATGAACCCGATGGGATGCACACGTCCTGTCAAGAGGAGGATCAGGGGAAGTAGGATGACCTCAGGCTCTGTTATGTAAACGATGCCTTATGGCCTTCAGAGCCTCTGCTTTTCGTCTTACTTATACTTCCTTCCTTCCTTCCTCAAACCCTGAGATCTTCGACGTCCACTGCTACGCATAGATCCCGATACCGCGCAGCAACAACCGTAGTTCTCAGGAGCGGGCCGCAGTTTGGCGCTGTGTATACAGTAACGAGCGGGAAATCAGTTCACAGGCAACAGGCACCGGTATAAAACCCTATCATCTCCTCAGTCTGCTTCCTCATCTCACTTTTCGCCACTTACTTCTCATAGATTCCTCTTCGCCTCTTAATCGCCTCAACTCCTCTGCAATGCTTTTTTCGACTTCCAAGTTCTTCTTCGTCGCGCTGGCCTCCCTCACGTTGTCCGTGGCTGCGCAGACCAACTCGACCGACCCTGCGACATGCAGCTTCGAGTGTGGAAAGCAGGCCGGCGAGCAACACATGAGCGCCGCTCAGGGCTGCGCACAGACGGACAGCTTGTACGTCTCATTCTCCTCTCGTTATTCCTTTCCGAGAGACAACGCAACTAATGACTGTACTCGCACAGCTCGCAAGCCACACAATGTCTCTGCAAGTCTCAAGAACTTCTTGGCGCCGTAGAAACCTGCATGCAGAGCACGTGCCCCGACGCGAAGGCCGAGCTTGACCGCGAGTGCAGTGAGTTCCGGTCAGTCCCTTCTTCTGACCTCATGCTGACGCGTTGTTGCTCTTCTCAGGTGCTCTCGTTAAAGGAGGCGCTGGCTCCGGGATGAAGATCGGGAGTGCCGGGTCGTGGGTTATCGGTAGCGGGGCACTGATAGCAGGAATGGCCATTCTCTGATTACAAGTTTTGTTGTCTCTCCACTTGGACTTTAGCGCGAGGTATTATTTGCGTTATTTTGATGCTAGTGGCTGGTGATTTGCTCAGCGGAATGCTTATATATTCGTTTTTTTTGCACCCGGAGGGCTTGCTGCTCGTAAGCTTTGCAACGCTAAACTCCCTGAAACTGGGGTTCCATATCACCGCGTTGCGTGTAGCGTCGTGTAGCGAGTAATCGCATTCACATATCGCGCCTACTCGTATGCTATGCATGTCCAACAACACGCCTATGAAGAACCTTGAAGTACTTCACCCAATGTTTTAGGCGCTCTTTGACGACGCTATACCTCGTCCAATGCTCTCCAAAATCTGCGAGACGTACGTTTGGCACTCGTCGCAGATAGACGCGACGCGAGAATTGCGATGCTATACCCGTGAACAGGCGTAGGCTTTCGTCAGCCGAGAAGCGCCTGGCCGGATCCTCCTCGAGCATACCGGCCCACAAAACTTCCAGCTCTGGGAGGACCTGTCCACAGACATATCAACGACAAAGGAGTAGAGCTAGAGTGCTGTGCTGTACCTTTCGAAAATATTTCCGAGTAAACATACCAAGAGCGAAGACATCTCCTTTGAAGGGATCGACTCCAGAAGAACCAGCTTTGACCACCTCGGGTGCGCAGAGTTCGTATGCCACAGCTGGAACGTTCTCGCGCGCGGCACGGTTGGGGAACATGATGCTGCTTCCGTAGTCGATGAGAAAGTAGCGCATATCCGCGTCGGCCCTTTCGCATACTTGCTGCGATTCGGGAAAGAGCCACTCTGAGGCGAGGACGATGTTGTTCTTCGGATGCATACCGTGCGGGAACAGCGTCGTTGGATCCATCATGATATTGTCTGCGCGAATGTCGCTGCAGCGGCGCCAGTGGGTTAGTTAAACCGGATGCAACGATGACACGAGGACGTTACCGATGAGCAATGTTGTGTTCGTGAAGAAAGCAGAGACCCTACAGTAACGGTAGTCAGCACATGGAACGAGTTCCCAGTCGTATGTATAACCTCGAGCAGTTGTCGCATGAACGCGATAACCTCTGCCGCCACCACGAATGGGGGAAGACGCCAATCGCGCGCCAGCGGTAGAACGATGAACATGGCGCTGGGGTCATAGAGAGGGTCGTCTTCGGAGACAGGGAACGCATCGACGAGTCGTTGCGCCGGATTGCGCGGATCAGAAGCGACGTCCGAGTCCTCCGCGGACAAGTACCGCAGAATCTCGAGCTCTGGACTGCCAGCTTCTGCGAACTTGATAATCACTTGAAGCCCGTCATTCAAGCGTACAGCATCCTTGACGGTGTCGCGCGCTTTGACATCCTGTCGAATCCGAGTCGGTCATGGTACGGCAGACTGGAATGTCTCACGCACCACGAAGGAATCCTCATGCTGTACGTACCACCGCCGCTCACTCGTGCCGAGGTACCGAAAGTCGACATATGCATCTACATCCTCTGTCGCCCAAGACGGCTCCCAGTCCGGTGCATAGCGATCGTCGAGTTTGTATCCCTTTGACTCCAGGTAATTGTAGCGCGCGATCCAAGGTAGTTCTTCTTCTTGGGGTCCGTGATCTCGTTTTGATGCTGCGAAAATGGTGGGATTGTCTGCGACGCGTGCGCGAACCATGAAGTATAAGGACAAGGAACGGTTTCGGACACCGACGTCATTGGTATTTGCCGGGACCTTAGAATGCAGTACACTACATCCATTGGTACAGTCTGCACGGAAACAGAGTAAATTATGTAGCATACCTTGACAGAGGGTGGGGAGCATATTACAAATGGTTACAGGAAGTGTCTAGAAAGAACAACAACATACCACACCGCGGCCGCGATTAGAAGGTTATGACTACCCACGCTGGCCAGTGGCAGTCACATATCTCAACCTCCAGATGATCTTGTAGTACTTGACCCGATGTTTCAGACGCTCCTTCAGGACACTCCACATAGGCCAACCACCGCCGAAGTCCATGAGCCGCACATTCGGTACTCGTCGTAGATGCGCCGATTTCGGTAGTTTGGTTTTCAGCTCGAGGAAGAGGGCTAGGCTGGCTGCAGCTGAGAGCCGCCGGTCGGGCTTCTTCTTCGTCATAGCGTTCCACAGGCCGTGCAACTCAGGGAGGACCTGTCCGAGTCATTATGAAACGAAATTAGTGATGTGTAAGACCTCGGTCCAGCATGCGTACGTTAGAGAAATATGGTTCCATCATGAAACCGAGAGCGAAGACGTCTGCTTTGAACGGATCGTGATACCGCGTCAAGTCGACTGCAGTCCAGTCTGCATTCAGCATCTCGGGTGCAGGGATTCCACAGTGCGTCACGAGAACCTCGCGAGCAGCGTGGCTTGGGAACCTGACGCTGCTTCCATAGTCGATGAAGAAGTACCGTACGTCAGACTCGGCGTCGACCCTTTCGCACGCTTGCCGCGGTTCGGGGAACATCCAGGGCGAGGTGAAGGCGAGATTGTTCTTGGGATTCGTTCCGTGCGGGAAGAGAGGAAAGGGATCCATCATGATGTTGTCTTCGCGGATGTCGCTTCCAGGTCAATTCGAGACGAAGGCGAGAAGAATCGTGATGACGACTTACCGATGTGCAATATTATGCTCGTGAAGAAAGCAAAGTCCCTGATGAAAGTTAGCGCGTCATGAATCATGAGGGTTGCAATTTCGCGAACCTCAAGCAATTGCTGCATGAACGCAAGTCCCTCGGACGCCAGCACGAAAGGGGGATGTCGCCAATCGCGCGCGAGCGGGAGAATGATGTACATCGCCTGGCCCTGTACCTCCAAGTCGCCTTCGCTGTTGTACACCGGATCGTCTTCTGGAACCGGGAACGCATCTAGAATACGCTGAGCGGAATTGCGCGGGTCGTCCGCGGTGGCGAGGTATTGCAGGATCCCGAGCTCCGTGTTCCCTGCGAGCGCGAGTTTGACGATCACTTGAAGTCCGTCCGTCATGCGTACCGCGTCTTTAACGTACATCCGCGCACCGCAATCCTGGTCGCAAAGTCAGTCAGTCAGTCAGCCATTCAGTTCGGTCTACGTACAGCGAACGCATCTTCATGTGTCCGATACCACTTCTTCCCGCGCGCCAGATACTCGTCTACGGGTTCCGAAGCCCAAGAGGGCACCCAATCGGGCGCGTAACCCTCATCGAGTTTGTAGCCTTTAGATTTCAGAAAGTCGTAGCGGTCTATCCAGGGTCGTTCCTTTTCACTGCTCTGTGGACCGAGTTCGGCTTTGGAGGCTTCGAGAAGGCCGGGGACGTCGGCTACTGTAAGGCATTTGCGAGGCATGGAGGAAGAGGAGGACAAGAAGGAAGCGGGGCGGAGTCCTGACCCACCCCACGCCCATCTCCCCCGGAAACGCAACGGTGACCGGAAATCCACGTGGTGTCCTACGACGCGCCTTCTCTTCTGTGCGCGCAGAGTTTCGCAAACGAAAAGGCGTCATATTCATGAGCACGTCCCGCTGTTCGATCCTGAAATTGAAACTGTATATTTCGTCGTTGGGTCTGTCTAACGCGTGTCCAGCGAGGTCTGACGCCATACACTGTTCGTCGCGAACTCTTGCGGCGCTTTCGGCTCTGTCTGCGCGAGGGCTGGGTAAGTAGACAAGGGGAGGAAAGGAAGGAAGGGACGTACAGATTGGCCGCGGAAGTGACCTGTGAGACGACGGTCGCGCTCCATCATCATCTCGTCCCATCTGTCGATTCCGTACCGGGGGAGCTGCAAGCAAAGAGTGGTGGGAGTCAGTACTATGTAGTATAGCGTCGGGAGCAGGGACGAGTGCGAGTGAGCAATGCGGGTGTACGAATGTCGATTTGGAAGGAATACGAGCGCATGCAGGACCGCTAGGGCTCGCTTGGAGCGAGGTTGTGAATGGTAGCGACAGGGTGGACGAGTTGCAGGTAATCATGGGCTCGAGTGCACAAGACCACGAACAAGACGAGACGAGATATATGGGTGCAAATCTCGTAGGTGCACGAACGTCGCGCGTGTAAGGGCGGGGAAGCGAGTCCTTGCCGAGCTGGCCACGTACTCCGGACAGCGACGCGGTACGGGGAAGATATACCGATGAGGCAGCTGCACGACGTGAACGCACCTTGCCCTGGTTCTGCAACCTCTGCGCGCCGCCATAGAGCGTCCCCGCCGCGCCAAACATCACCGTCAACAGCCCTGGACGCGCGCGTTAGCGCCGGTGTCCACAATAAGCACGACGACGAGGGACGCACCGAAAGGAATAAGAGCCTCCCAGGGCACCGGCATCGCTGAAAGGAGGTGGTCAAGTTGTGAGCGGCAATTTCCGCAGCTCTTCCTCCTCCTCCTCGAGACCTTCGTCCTTTGACCTTCGTCCTTTGACCTTCTTCTACAAACTTGGCCTGCAGGATTTCTGACCTCAAAGGTATTAGATCTCGTTGCCTCTGACTTCAACGATGGCGAATATATCTTGTCCAATTCTCGACCAGCGTCGCGTTTCCGACCGCCCAGGGCTGCCCAGGGAGGGGATAACGTCGTGTTGGTCGGGACCCCGCCCGCTTCTCTCTTGTCCTCTTCTTCATGCCTCGCAAACGCCTCACAGTATCAGATGTCCCCGGCCTTCTCGAAGCCACAAAAGCCTCACACGGCCCCCAAAACAATGCCGCAGAACTCGACTGGATAGGTGCCCGATACGACTATCTAAAATCCAAGGGTTACAAACTCGATGAGCGTTACGCGTCTGATTGGGTACCGTCTTGGGCTTCGGAACCCGTCAGCGAGTATCGGAATATGGCGCGCGGGAAGTGGGAGAGGAAACATGAAGATGCGTTTGCTGTGAGTAACTCAGCTCTGACTGATTATGATTCGGATGGACTGACGTTGCAACCTTGAATAGGATCACGGTGCGCGGAAGTACGTTAAAGACGCGATACGTATGAGCGACGGGCTTCAAGTAATCGTTAAACTCGCCCTTGCGCCCACGGGATCCGGCAGTACGGAGCTCGAGATTCTGCGATACCTCTCTACCGTGGCTGACGACGACCCACGGAATCCCGCTCAGCGTGTTTTGGATGCGTTCCCTGTTCCAGAAGACGATCCGGTGTACAAAACCCACCACAACGACAACATCGAAGACGGGGTAGAGGGACGGGCGACTTGGATGTACGTTATCCTCCCGCTCGCGCGCGATTGGAGACTTCCGCCGTTCGTGCTGGCTTCTGAGGCGCTCGTGTTTATACGCCAGTTACTCGAGGTGAGACTGAAAGATGGTGACTGAAGGCCGCGTTTCGAGACCTGCACTGACTTCAAAGTAGGGACTTTACTTTCTCCACGAACACAACATTGCGCATCGGTACGTCCCCCCGATGCTATACAGGTACTTATTGGCCGCTGACTGAATTACAGCGACATCCGCGAGGACAACATCATGATGGACCCTTCGCCTCTCTTCCCTCCGAGTTCGGGCACCAAGATGCACCCGAAGAATAACCTCGCACTCACCACACCCTGGCTCTTCCCCGAACCTCCACCCACCTCCAACCCGCGGCGTTACTACTTCATCGACTACGGCAGCAGCGTCAAATTCCCCACTGGCGGCGAAGCAGCACGTACGCACGTCCATCCCGTAGAATGTCAGTTGTACGCGCCCGAGATGGCTACGCCCGATATGACAAGAGTGGATTTGACGAGGTTGTACGATCCGTTTAAGGCGGACGTGTTTGCGCTTGGGTTGATGTTGGATATGTATTTCTGGAAGGTACTCTTCCTCGTCCCTCTCCCTTTCTCACCTCCTCTAACCTAACACGTAGGTATTACCGGAACTACAAATCCTCTGGGACGCAATGGTCGAATTCGATCCATCCAAACGACCTTCCGCTGCAGATTCTCTGAAGATGTTCGAGGAGATATCGAACACGTTTGCGGGGAGCGTGTATTTGAGACGGGCGCAGAACGTACGGCTTATCGACTTTGGGCATTCTTGGCCACGGTGGAACGTCGTGAAAGAGCGATTGAGGCATCGGGGGGAGTATTGGAGGGTCAGATTGAGCCTTTGGCTTCGAAGAGGGAAGGGAAGCTCATGAAGGGGAGCAGTCACTAGTATTACAGACGCCAGCGGTATATCACTCAATGTATATTCGTCCTCTTGGATATGGCGCGCCTGAGGATGCGCGTCCCATGAACATGGAAGGAATCCATGATTCTCGAAGAGGTGAGAGGAAGCCTAGTCACTAAGTCAGTATTACAGTGCGACGCCAGTGGCATACTTCTCATAGCTGCAGCGCTGGAGTTACTTCTGTTTTCTTAGATTTGCGGTCCAGGAACTTTCGCCCGCCTGAGGATCCATTATGACACGCGTACGTCCATGCGCTTGCACCGTGACAGGGAGGAGTGATTAATTTTGTCCCTCCGCGGTCGCTGAATGATCAATCGCGCGCTTGATATAAAGAGCCAGGGCGATATATACAGAGTTTACAATAGAGATACAGACCGTGAATCGGGATTCAAGAAGATGGTGCTTTCCGTTTCGAACTCGTAGACGGTCCCGGGAGAAGGTCCATCGCCGCGTCGTCGTCGTCGTCGAGCGTTTGCGGGAGCGTGACAACGACTTTGAAGTTTCCTACGCCCACAGTATAGTAAGCGAAAGGCAGAGAAAGAAGAAAGGGAGGAACGACGCACCATCCGGATCGCGAAACATAACATACACGCTCTCCCAATTCCCCACACTGTCCTTCACACTCTTGGCGCCATCTAATAACTCGTATTCGCCCGGCACGATTTGTCGACGTTCGTTCCGTTTTGCTTTGGCCAGTGCTACGTCTTTCGGGACTAACTTCTTGCTGTCGTCGAATTGGTGGATGGCGGATATGACGCGGGGGATGAGCGAGGAGATGGGGGATGTGGCGGGTACGGAGAGGTAGATGAGCGTTTTGTGGGTTCGGAGGGAGAGCGTGTATTGTTTCGGGTCCCGGCGCGGTGGCTGGCAAATGGAGTGGGTGTGAGCGTGGATTGAACGGACGCGTCAGCGCTTCATACGGACCATGTTGTGGTGTGGCGGACGCGTCGTGAGAGGAGAGCAAGGGACGTGCGGAGATTGGAACGCATCACACTCTTCCCCTTCTGCTTTCCGCGCCGGCTCATTGGTCCGTCCTTCCCCGCACCCGTCCACGCCCACACACTCTCTGACGGTCTGGCAGAGATGTCCGGGCGGACGTACGTCGATAACGCGCCTGTGCCGTCCGACGTCCCGCACGTGGACGAGGTCGGCGTAACCAGCGCGCCCCTTAAGAGCGCAGCCTTCTTCATCGGCAAGTTCTGCCAGGCTTACAACGGTGCGTTCTCCTCCTCGTCGCTGCTGTCGAATAGAAGGCTGAGTTGAATACCTTGCAACTCCCGACCTGCCGCCGACACACACCTTGCCTTGTTCTACCGCGTCTCTGCCTCTTGCGCGCGCACTGTGCATTACCGTGTGAACCACTCCCGCGCAACTCGCTACAACACCGTCCTCCACACGCTCTCGTCACCCGCTGGCGACTGGTGTCGTCCCCGTATGCAGACGACTTCATGCAATGCAAGGCCGAGACGCGTGATCCAGCCGCATGCCTCAAGGAAGGCCGCCGCGTCACGCGCTGCGCGACTGAACTGTGCGTCCGTTCCGTATCCTCCATGCTATCCACCCCGCTGACACTTCCTTCCCTCTCCCAACTCAACTCGCCCTCAACTCTCACCCTCGCCTATGTGGACTCGTCCCTGTTGAAGGATCAACAAGCTGCGCGAGAACTGCCAGCAGGAGTGGGATAAGCACTGGGACTGTCTCGAGCAGCGGAACCAGGTCCGTCATCGCTCCCCTTGTGTTGGTTCTGGGAGTTGACGCCTCTGCAGGAGTTCTACCGCTGTCGCAAAGCCGAGAGCGCCCTGAACGCGTGCGTGTTGGAGAAGCTGGTACGTTCCCCTCGCCTGCCTTTCCACTTCCCCGCGTCGTCCACGTCGCTTTCCTTTCTCAAACCACGCCACTTTATTACACTCCTCGACCTCATTCTTGCTCCTACCGTCGCTATCCTCGCCTTCCTTCTCTTCTCCGTGTCGTCGCGTCGCTTCATCTTTCTCAACCGACGCCACTCACTCGCTCTTCTGCGCCTTCCACGTGCTGACACTTCGCAGGGCATCAAGAAGGAGATCCCAAACTCCAAGATCCAAGTGCACACCATCGCGAAGCCCGTCTTCAAGGACGACACCCCGAAATGGGACCGTCCCTAGAGACCGCTACTTGAATATAGAACGCGTTTCCTTCTTGCGTACGATTTACGTCTGCCAGTCCCGACGAGCGGGACACTTCGATGAGTAAGCTTGGGTTGATTGCAGTTGGGGTTGGCAGGAAAGAAAGCGAATGATAGCGATACATAAGATTGACAAATGACCAGAGGGTGTGACAGTCAGTTCGATTGGGATGCTGTCGATTTGGGCACGTCCCTCATATAAGGGACGGGTGAGCAGAGGCTTGGTCGCTTCATTTCCCTTGCTGCACGTCGTCCCACCACTTTCGCGCCTCGTCGTTCCCCGCTCCGGTACGCGGCGGCGTCCAGAACTTGCACCGCGCGCGGAAGGCTACATAGAGAGACTAGTTGTCAGGTTCATGCATGATGGGAAGGAACACCGAACAGGAGACGCACCATCGAACGAGCGTTGCCGAATAATCCGCTCCACAGTCATCTCGTCGCGTATTTGATTCCTCTACTCCCTCGTCAGCTTGCGCAACCTGCACGGGAATGGGACGAACGGACCTTGACTTCATCAGCGTACACCTCCGCTTGTAATTTCCTCCTCGTCCGCGCATCTTGATCTTCTCCCAGTGCGAGGTCTTTAGGTTCTAAAGCTAAGGCGCTCCGTTTGGCTTCGCGCGAGGAATCGACGACGTTTACGCAGTATTGGACGACTTGGAGACGGCCTTTCCAGTTTGCTGAGGCGAGCGAGCGTCAGCGAGCGCCGAGCCACGAGCGTATGCGAGTGCCGAGCCTCGAGTGAACGCGAGTGTCGAGCCCCGAGCGAACGAAGGAGGGGAGCATGGACGAGAAGGACGCACCGACAAGTTCAGTCCAGAAGAACGCGCACGCGTCGTCCGGTAACGGACCAGCTGGACCCGCACTCGCACTTGACGGACCTGCACGGTCACGTTCGCGGAACTGGGCAGCTGTTCGATTAAGTCGCATTGTAATCCCGTCGTCGATCTTGCGGTATTCGCGCATCAGGTCTGCACGCCGCGTTAGCGAGCAGATGCGCACGCGACCCAAGCTGGAACGGACCTTTGAACAGGGACAGCTGCGTACAGCTCTCGGGCGATATACGCGCCGCGTCGGGCGGGGAAGTTCGGCCTTGCGCATAGTGTACTTGGCTGCCCAGTTGTGGTTGTGGTTGTGGATTCGGCATCACGATTCACGATCCCGGAAGAGTAAGAGATCAAGACGCGCGGACGGCAAGTGCCGCGTCGTTGTTCTTCTCAAAAGTATACAGCTATCGGTCTCGCGTTCAGTTATAAATGCGCAGTGCTTTCTTTTATGGCCCGTTCCGGTCCTATATTCGAGTGCCGAGCAGTACTAGTACAGTACGCTTCATTGGAGAACCACCCATGACGAGCTAAGGATTACGGAGCACTTTGACCACCCCATACACAGTCTCCTCCTTCTTTACCATGAGAAGAGGCCCGAGACCAAGCCTGAGATACTCTGCGTGCTCCTTTTTCTCATTCAAGTTGCGCTCCTGCTCCGCGCACTGCACGTTGGGCTGCGGCGGACCGTCGACCGTGACCTTCTCACCGCCTTGCTTGTCTAGTACCGAGGGCGCAAGCATACTCTCACC
>KV426245.1:4348-36172 GCA_001632375.1 Exidia glandulosa HHB12029 | reverse complement strand
AAAAGCGCACCAGATCAAAGCTGTGTGAGCCAGTTCCACCCACCCGTGCATCGATATCCCGTCTCCCCTCCCACCAATAAAGTGCGAATCAGCAGGGGTAGTACTGTACCTCCACCTGTGACATTTCCGATGGCACCCGCCCACGCACGCGGGCGGCAGTAAGTCTAACAGTACAGTGCTAGTGTTTCAGAAGAAATACCGGTTCCGGTGGCTGGAGCTACAAAGACAGCATTCCGACGGTCATAACAAAAAGGAGACTCGATGCAAGGCTATACGTGGGCTTCTGTAGTCTCAGGCCCACGCCTAGGGAGATTGGTCGTAAGCAATACGATCCAAGTTGATATCGATTGTCACAGCTGAAGTGGAACGTACTATTGGGACAAGTATCCTCGAGCGCAGTCTTCACGTCCGGACAGTTGTCCTGCAGACACGGTTTGATCGCGAATAGGTGATTGAGAGTGATCGAAGAGCAGAAGCATTGAGTGACGGCTTTACTGTACGCGAGCAAGTTAGCAGCTACATAGAGAACTAGTACGGAGATTGTGGGACTCACAAATCCGTATCCGTACAACTCGACGCGTCGGTCGTGTTCAACACGTGGACCTCGCATTCCTTTACACACGTCTGCGGATCGAGTACTCTGGTCGTATCGTTCTGTGCAGAGGCAAATACGGCGAAGAGAAGTACAACTACAGCGCCGGTAGTCGACCGCATTCTCGCAAAGTGGCACGTCGGGAGTAAATGAGTTGGGTGGCCTCGACGTCGACAGGTCTTTATTATATACCAACCCGGAAAGACTGGTTCCGCTGTCGGTCCTTCGGCTGCCGTTATCCCTTGTCCCTTGCGTGCTATCGGAATTACTGTACGGTGAGTGAAACGACATGTGAGCGTAAGCGCGACAGTACGGCTCCGCATCCGTCACTGCGATATGAGCGCTCGGACGGCACAGGACCGCGATTCCCGGGTGTCAAACCAGGGCGGTGATCCATCACACTGGCGGAAATGCGAGTAAAGCCGCACAGACTTCCAGCTGTCTCAGTGATTCCTTAGAAAGTCATTTACATCAACACCGGAAAACTGATGCAGGAGGTCAGGACTCGGAGGCCTTCTTCAGGTGTTAAGGCACACTGCTAATAGAGTGTATCGTTGCAGAAGGCTGCAACCAGTGACACTTTGTGATGACGAGCTCTCAGTACTCTGTGGCCGTTCAAGTCTCTGCGTACAGCCGATAGTAACGACCGCTGTCTGGCGCTTATTGCTCCAAGCCGATCAGGGTAGTATCTCGGCAAGTACGTTTATTACAGCTCAAGAGAGTCCAAACAAGGGGGACACAGCCGTGTACGAATCGAACTCTCGGGCTAGATAGGTCACAGAGGGAGCGCTCCAGCCAAAAGCACTACCCCAGATCTGACGACGAGGACACTGGTCTTCGCGATATCCCATATCGATATCCTTTGGCCGCTCGACTCGGAGAAGGTCTCTGAATAGCGGTCAAGTTGACACTGTCAGATCGGAGCATGACGTGCAACGTACTGCCAGTGGAACTGCTGCTCAGACCCATGCTGCTTTCGGACGCAGGATGCGGATCATTGGAGAGAACGGGCAGACAATCCTCAGCGCTCTCGCACGCGTCCGTATATCTGAATTATGATGCCGACAGATAATATGTAGTTTGAGTATCATACTTGAAGCTCATCGAGGAAGGAGACAAGCGTACGTATTGTCCATGTGGCCCTCGTCCTCTGAGCCTGAGGCAACCTTTCTAGAAGACGCAGCTGCGGCAATTCGAGCGAAGAGTACAGGTGAGTGCATTGTTGGGTGGAGATGCGTGTTGCAGTGGGTCAGGCCTTATACTTATCCAGAGAACATGCGAGATATTGAACCCGGTGTGAGGACTCTGTGCCGATGTCATGACAGTACTGCGTGTCAATTCAATGGCGCCTCACACGAGAGGAGCGTTAAGCGCGAGACAGAGGTCCGGTCCCCGAGAAGTCACTGGTATGATGAGCGCAGAACTGACGCACTCTTTGTAGAACAATGATCAGAGGGATGCGGAGAAGGAAGTGTGCCATCTGTAGGCAAGAAGAGTCACAGTAGTGTGTACCATAGACTGTGAGTGAGGCTACAAATGGTCGTCGCCGGAGAACTACTATACGCGCTGCTGACAATTTGCGCAACGTAAATGAAGGCGTGTAGCGGCGCGAAGCCATAACTTGGGTCGGACGCGGACGACGCGTGGTCCCTCTGCTTCCTCGTCTTCGGATGACATCACGGAGGAGGAGAACCAAGACCGTGACGGCCGGAAAGGGCGGCAGAATCGTTGTTCGGCAGACTACTACTATTGGGGGTGCTTTTCTATTATATAGTATGCATCACGACTGGAGAGAGAGTTCACATTAGGAGAAACCCGGCTAGGATCACGCCTGCGGACCCGATGAAGAGGCCCGCCGCGTTCCAGGTCTTCGAACTTGAACCTCCCGACGGCCGGTGGGACTGTGAATCTGAGAAACAAGTTGGTTACATGCATGTGAAGTGGGGAGCTCGAGTGAAGTAAGACATACCGCACAAGTTCTCGAGGTCCGTCTTGGCGGCCGAGTCTGGACAATTCTTCAGGCATGACGCTATGGCGGGAAGAATACCATCCGGCTGGCACGGGCACGGAGCTTTCCCAGATCTAGGTGAAATTACTGAGATTCGTCGACGAGAAGAGAGCTTGAATTGACGTACGGATTTGTGTCCACGGAGCACACATGAATCGAGGAGTTATTCTCGTTCGCCTGTTCACCCTGAATCGTGCACTGAGTGACGCAGTCATCCGTGTTCGAGTTGTTCTGCGCTGAAGCGAGGGCAATCACTGGCAGAACGACGATACCGAAGAGGGCGGGGAAGCGCATGGGAGTGTAGAAGGGTGGGATCGTTATCGTGACCTGACCTGGACATGGAATCGCTGCAGCCTTAAGAGGGAAGAGCGAATGTTTAGGTGTTCGCTGTCATGAGCGCATCGCAGTCGCCGGCCGCCTGTTTGAGTCCCGGGATGAGGAGCAGTAGACGCGAGACAGCAGGAGACAACGGTCCCAAAGACGTGTCATGAATCGGTATTAAGTGGCGCATACGTAAGAAATCCGAGCGCTGCAGAGCGTACAGGCCATACGCCATGTCCCCGTCGAGTAAACTGCGTTGTGGTCTTGTTTCAACCCGAACGAAAAGTCCAGTTGCAATCTGAGCGTGAGCAGCTCTCCCCTTGTACAAGAGATACTGGATCCATGTTCTTCGCTAAGTCTGAGCGCGCCATGACGCTGGCAGGTCAATTTGGATCGTCGAGCTGTCGAGCAGGAGGCAAAGCCGATAAGCGCCCATCTCAATCTGCTTTCGGACGCGTCCGACGCAGGCGCTTAGTCTCGCACCAGTGCCTCCACGCTTGCAAAACCATGTCGTCGCCTGGTGCTGAGAGCGCAGCACGTGCCCTGCCGCTGTGGACGCGAGACGACGTTGCGCAGCGCGTTCTGGCTGGCGAAACGGTCTTCATCCGCCACGGACGGGTTATCCGCGTGCCAGCTGCGTGGCTCGACAAGCACCCTGGCGGCGCGCTCGCAATCCTGCACTTCGTCGGTCGCGACGCCAGCGACGAGTCTGACGCGTATCACGATGACAAAATTCAAGCTATGATTGACCGTTACACTGTCGCCCGCGTCGACATCGGTCTGGATGGCTGGGAACCGCTCGTACCACCAGTTGCAAGCGGTTCGCTGCGTCGGGACGGGCACTGGACTAGACTTGGCACTGCAGTCCGCGAGGGCTCTGAAATTCTGTTGGTGGCTGGCGACGTAGAGTCTGCAGCTGGCCAGCCCACTCTCGAGGACTTGCAGCCTGGACCGTCGCCGCTTGACCCTCGCGAACAGCGCCGGCAGTCCCTCGCCTACCAGGAGCTGCATCGCAAAGTCGAAGCCGCAGGCTTGTACCAATGTCGCTATATTTCTGGTTACGGTCCCGAAGTCGTGCGTTACGTGCTTCTCGCCGTGCTCAGTGTCGTTGCGTACCGCGCGGGTTGGTTCGTCACAAGCGCCGTGTTCCTCGGCTTCTTCTGGCACCAACTAACATTCACTGCGCATGACCTGGGCCATCTCGGCGTCACACACAACTGGGTGCTCGACCGTACCATCGGCACGTTCATTGCGGACGTGCTCGGCGGCTTAAGCATCGGTTGGTGGGTCGACAACCATAATATCCACCATCTCGTCACGAACCACCCATCCCACGACCCCGACATCGAGCACATCCCGTTCTTCGCCATCTCGACGCACTTCTTGCGCTCGTTGCATTCGTCGTACTACGACAACCCTATGCCCTTCGATGCCGCATCCAGGATCTTCCTCGGGGTGCAAGACAAGCTATTCTACATCGTGATGGGATTGGCGCGCTTCAACTTGTACGCGTTGTCCTACGGCTTTCTATGGCGCGCGCGCCCAGTATTCAACGCGAGTGGCACTCGCGGGACGAAGGCAGGGCGGTGGACATATGCCTGGATCGCGGAAGTCGCATGTTTGGCGCTCTACTGGACATGGTACTCGCGCGTCCTCATCGGTCTCGGTTCCTGGCAACGGGCGCTCGCGTACGCGCTCGTCAGCCACGTGGTCGCAAGTCCACTGCACGTCCAGGTGCGTCCTTTCAATTCCACCTCCTAGCAAGCACTGTTCTGACACCCCTCCCTCTCTCTAGATCGTGCTCTCGCATTTCAGCCGCTCGACAGAAGACCTCGGGCCCGTCGAATCCTTCCCGCACCGCCAGTTGCGCACAACAGCAGACGTAGCGTGCCCGTCGTATCTCGCGTTCCTCCACGGCGGCCTACACCTCCAAGTGACGCACCATCTCTTCCCGCGCCTCCCGCGACACAACCTCAAAGCCGCCTCGAAGCTCGTCAAGGAATTTGCGAAAGAACAAGGATTGGAATATGCTGAGTTCGGGACGTTCGTAGAGGGGAATCGGGACGTGCTCGGTGTGCTTGCGGATGTGGCGAAGCAGGTCGCCATTGTGCGCAAAGTTGCAAGGGCGGAGGTGGACGAGGCGTTGGCAAAAGTACGGGTCGTTACACCTGCACAGTAGATTCGGGTCCAGGTGCGCGACTCTTGCTGGTTTGGAACATAGACACGTGCAATGCGTAGACACTGAAAACCCTTGATTCGTCGAAGAGCCCCAAATGCACTAGCAGCAGCGGCGTGCCGGTGTTAGCAGTCGGCAGCTGGTATGCGAATGACCCGTCCTTGGCAGATGAAGACAGTTTCGCCGGCTAGGAAACGCTGCGCAACGTCGCCCCGCGTCTACACCGGGAAAGCACGCGTTAGATGCTCGGCACACATGGGGTGGAGCGCAACTTGTCGTGTCCGTCGGCGGTATCCGAAAGGAGTTGCTTTGCCTCCTGCTCAACAGCTCGACGATCTTAATCGACCTGCCAGCCGTATGGCGTGCTTTGGCTTGGCAAGGAACGTGGAGACGCTTTCAATGTTCTCCTCGTAAAAGGGGAGGCCTACTGCCTGGCTTCCACCTGAGCTTAGACTGGACTTTTCATTCAAGCTGACGACGACGCAGTTTGCTCGATATGGGGACCCGGTGTATGTCTCTTACGTTTTGCAGCTCTATGGTTCCCTACGTATGCGTCACGTTCTCAACCTCATGATGCGTCTCCGGGGCCGCTGTCTCCTGCTGTCTCGCGCTTACTGCTCCTCTATCCGCTACCGAAACGGA
This sequence comes from Exidia glandulosa HHB12029, assembly GCA_001632375.1. Lineage (NCBI taxonomy): Eukaryota > Fungi > Basidiomycota > Agaricomycetes > Auriculariales > Exidiaceae > Exidia > Exidia glandulosa. Next base: position 30,433 of record KV426245.1, on the reverse strand, counting down.
CGGGTAGCGACTGCGATGTGCTCATAGCATCAAAAGAGGGTCATTACGCCGTGACACCGGATCCTTCTCAGAGGGTATAAAGTCTCATCGCGCCGCTGCTGCGACTTCTTCATTCTATCGAAACTTGCCATGCATGTCTCTGCTTTCTTCGCCCTCGCCCTCGCCGCCTCCGTCGCCTCAGCGCAGAGCAACAGCAACGGAACTACCGGGGCTGATTCCTGCCAGACGCAGTGCGCACAGCAGGCTGTCCAGAACAGCACATCGGACGTCAAGGAAAAGCTTGCGTCATGCATCAAGGCCGCGACGGGCTCTGTGTAAGTTGCGCACCACAGGTTTTGGGTCTTATATCTCACGAGAAGCCCGGGAACAACGCATACTGCTTTATATAGCACGGGAACAGGCAAGTGTATCTGCGACAGCAACCTCGCAGTCCCCTTCGGGTCGTGTTTGCAGCAGTCCTGCCCGGACGATAAGGACAAGTTTGACACAGCGTGCAGTACGTACCCACGTACGTACCAAGGTCCTTGTCATAGGTAATTGACAGAAGTATTGCTCCTTCTAGAGATCGTTACAGGCTCTGCGAATACGTTGGGTACCGCGAGTTCTCTTTCTATCGGGTCTGCCGGTCTGCTCCTCGCTAGTCTCCTCCTCTTGTGATGTCCCTTCTTGACCGCCAATATAAAAGTGACGTATGCACGTTCCAAGTCACTATTAGACAGAATACGATGCAGGGTGTTTGCGACGTGGAGCGTACGTTGTCTGCAGTTTCATGTCCGGTCGGCCGTATCCGAAAGCAGATGGGCGCTTAGCGGCTTTGCGTCCTGGTCGACAGTTCGACGATCGCAATCGACCTGCCAGCCATGTGGCGTGCTTTGGCTCGGCAAGGAACGTTTTGACTTGGCAAGGAACATAGAGATGCTCTCAGTGTTCTCGTAGAAGGGGAGACCTACGAGTACTGCCTGGCTTAGACCTGCGCGTTTCTTCTCAAGTGGACAACGGCAACCGAAAGGGACGACTAGCAATCATAACGTGCTCATGACATCAAAAGAGGGTCATGACATAGGGACACCGGGTCCCTTCGTCAGGTCAGAGGGTATAAAGTCCCATTACGACGCTACTGCCACATTCGTCAGTCCATCGAACAGATCTCCGATGCGTGTGTCTACTCTCTTCGTCCTCATCATCGCTGCCTCCGTCGTCTCGGCGCAGACCACCAGCAACGGAACGACCGGAGGTGAAGCCTGCTTCGCGCAGTGTTCACAACAGGCTGCTCAGAACAGCACATCGGTCGCCAAGGAAAGGCTCACAGAATGCATCAAGAACGCGACCTCCGAGTAAGCTGTAGCCTCGGGTATCAGATGTTACTGTATATCTCACGAGACGCGTACAGTGACGGAATAGCCAAGTGTATCTGCGGCAGCGACGTCACAACCTCCTTCGATCTGTGTTTGCAGCAGAGCTGCCCAGGCGTAAGGGTCAAGTTTGACTCAGTGTGCAGTATGTCTAACATTCTTCTTGTCGGCTGTTCAAGCAGAAGTCACTGACAAAAGTATCCTCCCAGAGGCTGCCATTGGCTCTGCGAATACGTGGGGTATCGCGAGTTCTCTTTTTATCGGATCTGCCGGTCTGCTCCTCGCTGGTCTGGTCCTCCTGTGATTACCCTTCTTCAATTCTAACGCAAGCAACGTATGTACGTTTTGATGCACCATTAGAATGAATACGAGGCGCCGGGTTTGCGACATGGAGCGCGACTAAGCGCCGTTGTCTGAAGTTTCATGTCCTGTCGGCCGCATCCGGGCGCTTAGCGGCTTTGCCTCCTGCTCGACAATTCGACGATCGCAATCGACCTGCCAGCCACATGACGTGCTCTGGCTTCGCAAGGAACCTGCAAGACCCTCTCAGTGTTCTCTCGCAGAATGGACAAACTATATCGCCTGGCGTAGACTTGGCTCAGACCGGATTTTTCTTCTAGGTTGACTACGACCTAGTTTGCTCGACGTGGGGACCCGCTGTCCGGCACACACACTCTGCACAGCGGTTGTATCTTACACGTGCATCATTTTCTACCTCATGATACGTCTCTATGACCGCTGTCTCGCGCTCAGTGCTGCGACTGAAACGGACGCCCAGCGACCGCGATGTGCTCATGACATCAAGAGCGGGTCATAGCACCAGGCCACCGGGTCCTTTCGCCAGAGCGTTTAAAGCCTCATCGCGACGCTGCTGCCGCATCCGTCTATCCACCCAACTCTCCCATGCGTGTCTCCGCTCTCTTCGTCCTCATCGTTGCCTCCGCCGCCTCGGCGCAGAGTACCAGCAACGGAACGAATGCCTGCCTGACGCAGTGCTCGCAACAGGCTGCCCAGAACAGCACAACGGACGTCAAGGAAAAGCTCGCTAAATGTATCAAGGACGCCAGCTCTCTGTTAGTCGACGTCGTGCACCGGGTTTTTGATCGTATATCTCACGAGTCGCGTACTGCGTCATCTAGCGTGGGAAGCGCCAAGTGCATCTGCAACAGCGACATCGCACCCCCCTTCGAGTCGTGCTTGCAGCAGACCTGCCCGAACGATAAGGCCAGCTTTGACACGGCCTGCAGTACGTCCGTTGGTTCGAGCAGAGGTCACTTACAAGTATCTCTCCCTCTAGAGGCTCTCTCAGGCTCTCCGAAGATGTGGGATACTGCGGGTGCTCTCGGTATCGGGTCTGCCGGTCTGCTCCTTGCTGGTCTACTCCTCCTGTGACTTCCCTTCTTGACCTTTGCCGAAGCGGCGTGTGATGTCCCAATGTACCAATAGAATGAATTCGAAGTCTGCACTTGCAATCACGTCTAGGATTTTGCATATCCTCCCAGTGTGAACTACGGACTATAGGTCGCCAATTGAGCCTCCATGATCGACGGCAAACTATATGCGTCGGAAGAGCAAAGGTCTCGAACTGGTTGCTCTTGAAACACTCTACGGATTATGCTATCCTGTAGGACAAACATCACAAAGCAGACGCCTACCGCGCCAGTAGCCTCCTCTCAGTCGCGCTGAGTTGTCCTCGCCACAGGAACTTTTTTGTTACACGTTGGGATGTCCAGGAATCCGCGACGAATATTTAATCATGACGCAACTCTCGATCTCTGAACTGTAGCCTTCATTGTGTGCTGCAAGGTGTGACCATCTGCCCTCGTAGACTCACATTGGTCACCGTCTACATGGATACGGCAAGATTCTCAAGTACGCAGCACGCAGTCGCAGATCCCGGCGCTCCGCGTCTACCAATGCGGAGTAGGCTCGACTTATTGACAAAGATCGCACCTCATTGGACGGCCATTATCCTATAAAGTCTTCAAGAGGCTCTAACCTTCATGATCATCTCAGCACCAGTACTACAGTCTGAAATGCGCATCTCAACTACCTTCGTCTCGTTCTCAGTTCTCGTCTCTTCGGCCGCCGCGTTTCCTTGGAAGGCGCGCAGCTTCCTCCCTCCCTCCGACACCGACAGTCGTACCCCCTGCCCCGGGTTGAATGTGCTCGCGAATGAGGGCGTCCTGTACGTCCCGGGGTCGCGCTAAGTTTTTGTGTGTGTTCATGGTACTCATTGCCGCACTGCATAGCCCGCGGGATGGTCTGAACGTGACGCCCGGTACGGCAGAGCAGACGAATCTCCCCGTCGATGAAGTCTGACCTGGTGTATAGATCTAATCAAGCAGGCCATTAAGGATACATACAACTTCGACGCCAACCTTACGGACTTCGTCGCATCAGGAGCCGTCTTGTTCGTCAGGGAGGACGGGACATTCGACGTGCGTCACTATCCAGCACCACTAATCACCTCCTCGCTGTCGAGACTGACGTCAAGGGCAGTTGCATGACCTCGCGAAGCATGGTATCATTGAGCACGACGCCTCTCTCGTGCACGACGACGCTGACGGTGCCGAGTTCGGATCGGTAATCACGAACCAGACGAAAGTGCAGGCAGTGGCGGCCCTCTCATCAGACGGCAAGGTCCTCTCCATTCACGACTTCGCACTCGCGCGCCTCGCGGCGGAAGCGCAGTCTCCCCCGCTTGGAGACCCGATCCAGGGCTTCGCGGACATGGAGCCTTCCCTTGTGCTCAATGCGTTTGGGAGGACCGTAGGAGACGATGCAGTCCTGGACCTGGACGCATTCGAGAGCGTCTACGGCGAGAATCGGTTCCCGACGGGCTTTGTACGCAAGGCGCAGCCGGTGACATTTGACGACGTCCAGAGCATTGCGGACCGTATCACAGCCGCGAAGAAGGAGATCACGGCTGGCAAGCCCAGAGAAGAGTGATATACGATGTAGAGTAACCAGCGTACAAGAGAGTTTCTGCAACCTTTATGCTCGGTTATGAGCAGCGGCGTCACGGCAGATGTCAGTACAGCCTGTACCGCTGAAGAGGTCGAAGCGACGCACATCGAAAGGACAAGCCCAAGATCCAGCGCGCAATCGGTCGCTAGGCAGTGCTGCCTCCCGGCGGCCTTCCGCCAATACGGCGGCTTTCCTCCCTTCTCCTGGAGGTGCGAGCTGAGGGCGAGCGGCTCCCCTGTAGGCGCGTACAGCAAGTGCAAAGCGAGTGCTGGCTACGAGGTTGCAGCACCATAGCTTGTGCTGAGCTTGTGTTCGAGGTCTCTATAGGCATGTCAATATCGCGCGTTATGGAGAAAGGTAGGAGGGACAGACGTCGGTGTGACCGCGCTCTCTGGTCGGGGGCCTGCTCGAGGCAGCTCGCGGTAGCTCTAACGGTATTCTGTACGCTGCGGTTTCCAAGAAATGGGGGAGGGAGTTGTTGACTGATAGACGTCGTCCTTGCCCTCCGAAATCCCTAGGCTGCGCCGCCGGTAACAATTTAAGACATGCGAGAAGTCGGCTCCAAGCGAGAGCACAGGAGGAGAGAGCTGCTGCCCAGGAGTAGCTAATCAATGTTGCTGAGGAAAGCGAAGCAGCGGATTGGACGAAAAAGGAGTGTTCCTGGCATTTTGATCGGAGATCCAATTGAAGCCACTCGGAACAATCCTCGGCAAGACGGGCGTGCTGACCCGCTGGCAACGAGTCACCTGACATCTGTCGTAGCCCGCAATTATAATGAGCAGGTCCATCCCCGTGGAGGAATCAGGCGCTTCGTCCACTTAGCAGTTTGGTGCCTGTAAATGCCCAGCCCGTTGTTCATTGCAGGAGGCGGTCCGTAGGATGCATGAATGAGAGCTCAAAGCAATGAGTTCCTTCGTACTGAGCCAGTACCGGAAGGTTATGACAAAACCTTACTTCATCTCGGTGAATGCTATGCTCGGGATTGTAGCGGGCATCTGTCGGAATCGCAACTATAGTACTGATTACGCATGAAACGGTCTTCGGGATTATATGCCTTGTAAGCCGCTGGAAGCTATCCATGTCTTTGGGACAAGCATCACAAATTTGACGCCAACCGCCTCAGTCGGTGCCTTTGAGTCGCTCCTTGTCACGGCAAAGCTTCAACTTCTGTGTCCCCCGCATCTCATGATGGTCTATATATCATGAAAACTTTCTACGAGTACAGAGTAGAACTCGCATGGCTGTTGCCATGTGGCCTCCAGAAAACTCGTGGACTCGCGGTGATCACGAAAACACACGAATGCGGCAGGATTCTCAAGTGCACAGCACGCAGTCGGGTACCGGCGTTTCGCGGCTGACCATTCATAGCAGGTCTCTTTCACTGCGGGCCTCTGGGATTGACAAAGATTGCACCTCATTGGACGGGGAGTATCCTATAAAACCTTGCGATGTCTAAGTATCCACAACCGTCCCACTCAGCACCCACATCCTACAACTAGTCTAAGATGCAGATCGCCATCGCCTTCGTCTCGATCTCAGTTCTCCTATCCTCGGCGGTCGCGTTCCCCAAGGCGCCGCACAACATCAACTTCTTCATCCCTCCCTCGAAGAACGACGGTCGCACTCCATGCCCGGGACTGAACGTCCTGGCGAACGAAGGTGTCCTGTACGTCCCCGCTTCGATTCGGTGCACGCCTTGAGGCTAACGGTCATCGCCATGCAGCCCGCACAATGGCCACAACATTACGCCTGGTATGCGCCAACCCCATGCGTCTCTGCGGGGTCTCGTTGAAAGCTGACCTGTTGCGTATAGCGATCATCACACAGGCGCTCCAAGATGGGTACAACTTCGACGTAGCCTTTGCGGACATGCTCTCCCAGGCCACTCTGCCCTTCCTCAACGAGGCCGGAACATTTGACGTGCGTGCAGTGTCCTTTCCGTCGTTGAGACTGTGACCTTCACTGACGTTGAGAGCAGCTGCACGACCTCGCGAAACACGGTATCATTGAGCACGACGCCTCTCTCGTCCACGACGATGTCGCTCCAGGCCAGGTGTTCGCATCCGTCACCACGAACCAAACCAAGGTCGCCGCGATTGCCGCGCTCTCCTCTGACGGCAAAGTCCTCACCGAGCACGACTTCGCCCGCGCGCGTCTCGCCGCCGAGGCGCAGGCGCGTCCCATCTCGCAGGAGATGCAAGCCAACGCCGCTGGAGAGCCTGCGCTCGTGATCAACGTGTTTGGAAGGAAGGTGGGAGAGGAGATGGTGTTGGACCTCGAAGCGTTCAAGAGCGTGTTCGGCCAGAATAAGTTCCCGAAGGGCTTCAGGCGCCCGGCCCAGGTTATTACAGGCCAGGACATTGGAGCCGTTGCGAGTCGCATCTTCGCCGACAAGCAGGAGATCGCAGCCGGAGAGGCGTAAACGCATCGTGTACGAGACTTCACTCTCCTTGTACTAGGAACTAGTCGCCTAGATTGCTCCTAACCCGTTCGTTTGGCTCGTCATGAAGTTTGAGCTCCCGTTAGGAAGTCAACGCAAGAAAGAGATGGAGTGACTAGTATCATCGCGATGAGTGGTTGATATAGGACACTGGCGAAGAAAGGCCTGGCAGCACACGAGGGTCTGAGCAAGAACTAGCGCAAGACTCCCATCTATAGCGTTGGTATCGCCCTGAAGCGTCAGATTGTGACGCTCCTCATAGCTGCGCCAGATTCTCGCGACTTGAGGTCCATAACAAGCCCTCGAGAGCGTGCAGGATGACATCCGGGCGATAAAGGGCAGGTTGCCACACAACAGAGGAACATTTGACCCCGCTAGCTTCTTGCACATCTGTTACGGTAATGGACCGACGGGGCTGGGAAGCAGAGTCCGAGTTGAGCGGGCACTGTTAGCCGATGTGTGAGCTGGCGCGGGCTGTGGTTCAGCAAGACGAGACGACAGACCATGTAGCCGTACCAGCTCAGACTTTTTTCAGTTCAGTTCCCGGTGACCTTGTCAGTGGATGCGCAGCTGATTGCCTGCATGCTGGCCATGCCGATGCGACCGTAGTGCGTCCAGTCCAGCCGAGATCGCAGCGGTCTCGTATTAGGTAGATGGCACAGTCCGTCCGTACCAAGCACGACTTCGTCCGCGCGCGTCTGGCAGCCAAAACACAGCCTGGGTCGCATTCTCGCAGGAGATTTCAAGTCAACACCGTGCGCATAATCAACGTGTTTGGGAGGAAGGTTAAGGTGGGAGGAAGGTTAAGGTAGGAGAGTCCGCGTCGGACGAGATGATGTTGGACCTGGACGCAATACGCCAAGAGCGTGCTCGATTCCCGACGAGTTTCGTGCGTAAGGTGTAGGGGATTGCGCGATTACGGATCATCGGAGCCGGCGCTGGGCAGAAATACAGTAGATATCGACGGCCTAGGTGCCGCCCGTCATACTGTCCAGTGCCGAGTGCGTCTACAATGAGCTCCCCAGGAATTGTGCGGTCGACTCGGACCCACTCGGATGCGCAGCGAAGACTAGAGCTGGTGCCGGGGACAAACGAAGCCGTCGTCGTCGCCGAGGATTAGGACACTAGGCCTGATCATGAGGGAAAGGTAATTATGAATGACAGAGGAAACGACCACGCCTAAGAGCGGTCCGTGCGAGCTTGAGACCCTTCAGCGTGGCCGCCGCAGATCAGATAGTCGAACTCGAGATCATGAAGCCAAGACGCGAAAACGCGGGTTAGATCTCCGCATTCTCTCTTCGCCTCCTCCGCATCGATGTCCGCCCGCCGTAGCCGTTTTCGACCGTGCATCGACCTCCATGCAGGGCTAGTCAAGCAAATCGTCGGCGGTACCCTATCATCGTCAGCGGACTCGACGCTGAAAACCAACTTTGTCGCCTCGTGCGCACCCCATCTACCCCATCCCATCCCAACCCTCATGCATATGAAGACACGGCGCGGCGTACTACGCGGAGCTGTATAAAACACACAACTTGGAAGGCGGACATGTTATCATGCTCGGTTCGAACGACGCGAACGTCCGAGCTGCGCGCGAGGCTCTGGATGCGTGGAGGGGCGGTCTGCAAGTTGGTGGAGGGATAAATGAGGGGAATGCATTGGAGTGGCTCGAGGCTGGGGCGTCGAAGGTACATCTATCCCTCTCTTCCCTGTGCGTTCGACGACGCTCACTCACTGCGCCAGGTTATCGTCACCTCGTACCTCTTCCCAGACGCACATTTCAACGTCGAGCGTCTAAAACGCCTCAGCGCGCTCGTAGGACAAGACCGACTCGTCGTAGACGTCTCGTGTCGCAAACGCGGACCTGGCAAATGGGTAGTCGCGATGGACAAGTGGCAGCGTCTGACAGATATGGAGGTCTCTAGAGGTCTGCACTTCCATCACCTATCCTTGCTCTGACGCTGACGGATGCAACTCAAGAATCACTCGCCCTCCTCGCAGAATACTCCTCCGAATTCCTCATTCACGCTGCAGATGTCGAAGGGCTGTGTCAGGGCATCGACGACGAACTCGTCTCCTTCCTGGGTACATGTCTTCCCATTGGCGTGAGGTGCACGTACGCAGGCGGGGCGAGGAGCATTGATGATTTGGAGCTTGTGGAAAGGTTGAGCGGGGGGAGGGTAGACTTGACTTTCGGGAGCGCGTTGGATATTTTTGGTGGGAGTTTGGTGAAGTTTGAGGAGCTTGTGGAACGGGAGCGGACGATTGGCGAGGAGCAGGCTGTATAGGTGTCACAATATAGATACAGGCAGGACGTAGACCAAGAAAGCAACCGAGTCATTGACAGCGCGGAAGCGCGCAAACTGTAGTCTGGCGCTGGGATGACTACGAGTCGGAGGAGCATCCGCGGCAGCCTGGAAGCAAAATAGAGTCAGTACGAGATCGTAAAGGATTGAGTGTGCGCACCGCAATGTTGGCACTCGACGACTACGCCCTTCTTGACCTGGGCTTTGGGCACGCGACAGATACAGGTCGAGCCCTGGTTGTTCATATCCTATACGGCGTATCAGCACTAGCCCAGTAGAACTCCTTGCGGGCGGACCTTTGTCTGGATGCAGCGCACGCAACACAACTTCTCGTAGCCCGCCTTCTTCCACTTTGCGACGAGGTTTGCGTCCGCGTAGCCCTCCTTCAAGAGCCAGTCATAGAGCTCCTTGCTGATGCCCTCGCGCTTGTAGTAGAGCTCGTAGATATAGCGCGAGCGGGCGTGGGAGATGCGCATTATGGGCCAGAGGGCTTCCGCGCGCCGTTTGCCCTCGTGGTCCTCGTTCTCGGCGTCGCGCATCTTCTTCGCATAGTCGTCCAGGATGCCCTCGATCTCGTCGTAGCCCTCAGGCGGCCGTTTCGTCCGCGATGTCCGGATCTTGGGCATGGCGGGAGAGAGAGCGTGCTTCGGACTCCGCCGCACGCGTCTTCCAACCTCACGACCATGGGCCTGCTCCAGCTCGCGCTCGTCGTCCACAACGTCTGGGACACTTACAAAATTCTCAAACCCCCGCCGCGCCCGTCCCAGCGCGCCCTCGCGAGTCGAAAACGCGCAATGAAGAGCGCGTTGGCCGTCTGGATCGTCTGGGCCGCGTTCTGGCTGCTCGAGCCCACGCTGGACGCCACGCTCGGACTCCTCATGCCCTTCTACTCTCAGGCGAAAAGCTTCCTGGCGCTGGGGTTGCTGGTGTTCAGGTCTTATGTGCGTGCGGTGCGCGATGTGAAACTCTGTGATGTGGCTGACGAGCATTGGCAGGCTGCAGAACCGATCGTGCTGCACGTTATACGACCTGCGCTGAAACCTTACGTGCCAATGATAGACGGGATATTGGAACTGTTCTCGCTGGTTGGCGCGCTGGCTGCCAGCACGCTCCTCGCGCCGCTCCATGCGGCACACGCGTGGTGGAACGCGTCCGACCCTCCCGCTTCCGGTTCCTCCTCTTCTTCCTCAGCGCCCTCTGACAATGAGGACGAATATGCGCGTCGCGTGGCACTGGGAGATAGAACCGCCAGCGCAGGGACGGGCAGACTCGACATGGCGGAAGCGCACCGGCGCGCGCAGGCCGCGCTGGCGGAAGTAGACGAGGCGCAGGCGCGTCATCGCGCGTTCCAACAACAACAACAGCGACATACGAGAAACAATTCGAGCTCGTCGTCCGATAGACCGCGTGCGCCTGGCGCGTGGACGACTTATGTCCCGCCTACGCAGCCTGGTCGTCGCACGTCCAATACGTTCGCCGCCGCCACGGGTTCCAACCAACCTATCGTACCGCCATTACCTCAGACCCTCCCGCCGCGTCCTCCGTCTCGCGTAGATCAGTATCCTCCGCGTCAACGCACACCGTCCGGAGGACAGTACGCGATATGGTACCCGCCCGCAAGCGCATACGATCCCGCTCCCATTCCCCCGCGCGCACCCAGTCCGGGATCTACTACGACACAAACGTTCTTCTACCCACCTGGTCCAAGTCCACCACCACCGTACCAAGCGCAAGCTCGACGCGCCAGCACAGGTGCTGGTGGACGAAGAAGTACTACACCAACCAACGATATACAGGTGGAGCGAGTGGTAATCGTACCAGATACACCCGCACGCTTCCCAGGCGCTTTACCGTTCCCTACTCCTATGCACTTGCCTGCGCGACTACCGACACCACCGTTACGCGTCGCGGGGTTTGAGATTCCTCACGACGACCTGGCGCCGTCTATGCCTATTCCTAAACCTACGCGGGAGAAGGAGCTCCCTTCTCCGCCGCCTCCGGCGACTGAAGACGCTATGGACGTCGAACCTCCGCGACCTTCGAGACCGAAATCCCGTGCTGCCACGTCGACAAGGAAGAGGACGCACGAACCGGAAATTGTGCTCGACGAGTCGGATAGCGATGGTGGGAGCGACACGAGTCGGAGTAGCGTCGTGAAGAAACGACGTGTGGCGGGCGGGGGAGGACGTGTAGCGCGACGCGTTGCGGCTATTGAAGAGGATCCTGAACCTCCCGCTTCCAGAGCCAAGACTAGTGTTCGGGCACCGCGTCTGAAGGAGAACGTGCCGGCACCGGTTCCGCAGGCTAGTACTTCGCGCACTCGCAGCACGAGTAAACCTCAGGCTGCGGCGGGTTCGACCGTGACGGCTCTTGCGCATCAGTCGGGACCTGCTCCCGCGCCGGTGTTGTCGAGGAGTACGCGTAGTCGGAGTCGCGCCGCTGCTGGTGCTGGCGTTGGTGCATCGGATGCCAATCTGGCTGGGATGCAGTCGGAGGTGACTGCCGCTGCGGGACGTATGACGCGGCGCGGGACGAAGCGGTAAAGCTTCACCACCCTGCAACCCAGCTCTAGACGCCACCCGTCGTTCGATACTCGTGACCTCATCGCTTCGTCGCTCGTTCCTCACTGTCCCGGGCATCACGATGACCGGTTCATTCGCCCATATCTGGTTCTGGTTCTGGTTCTTCATAGTCCTGCTCGCTTTCCTATCGCATCGTCTCGTAGCAGGCATCCATATGTATATCTAGGCATGTCCACATCGGTCCGTCGCATACGCATACGCATTACGCATCCTGGTTCCTATCATCCCGTCGCATGTCTCTTGCATACATATGTACATACATAGGCTGGTCTCTCCCCCATCAATTACTTCTATCCCTTGATTGTGGGTTGCTGGTCTGGTCACGGTGTACTTGGAACGATTCTCTTCCATCTACAGTCTGCGCATGCACGAATGCAGGCTACATACTATCTGCTCCGTCGCCGCGTAGCCTGAGTGTTTCGAGCCTTCGAGGTACTAGTATGACCACCTGGCAGGTTCCGTATACGTATCCCCTGTCGTCTGGGAACTCCTCACATTGTTCAACGTCGACGCCGCGGCGTTCACGCTCGTATGGTAGATATGCGGTGCGCGAAATTGAGAAGCGTGACGCATATCACCGGGAAAGACAAAACCGACTCCCATGTTTTACAACCTCGACGTAGTGTACGGGACGCAGACGTTACATGCGGCATTGACCTGGCTGGCAATGCTGTAGTAACACCTCGACGTTATTGCTGTCGTAGGCCTTAAATTTCATGTTGTCAGTATGAACGAACTGCATCGCTACGAGCCGGTGGAGTAGACAGGACGCAGAACAGTTCCCAAGCTGCGCCGACGTGGCCAACTTGCTGCAGTCGGCTATGCGTAAGGGAATGTATCTTGGCTCACGAGGAAGGACAAAAGGTTTAGCTGGTGCTGCTACATGGTTGTCGCGTCGTCCCGTCTTGCTGAACCACAGCTCGCACCAGCTTCGGCAACAGTGCCCGCTCAAGCGGGTTCTGCTTCTCAGCCCCGCCGGTCCATTACCGTAACGGGGGATGCCGCACGGCTCGCGATGATGCCGCGTCCCCTCTGGATCCACCTACCTAGCCACCTTTGCGCCGATAATCGACAATGCCGGATGATCGGTCGCCTCTGGACAGCGGAACTTGCGGCGCATCTGACGGCTTTTCCGCAGACTAGTCCGATCGAACTCAGAGGGAGTCTAGTATGCAGGCCGAAGTACTGAAATTCCGGGAGTACGACACGTTATCGCGAGCAGCACTGTGACAGATGTATCGGAACCATGTCTTGACGATGGTGCGAAAGGATCGCATTCGGGTTCGTCAGCACAGAGCCTAGACTCGACGGGAGGGAAGTGACGAAGAAAGTTGAGCTGGCCAGCAAAGTCTATCCAATGTCGACGTTCAGGATGCGGGGTCCACATAAGCATGATAAGGTGGACCAGGTCCCTCTCAGGCACAGACGCGATGTGATGGATGAAGCATCTGAGTTCATCGGTACATTATACTACGCCTCTGCGGCGCTGCGTAGGCGCATGCGAGCGCGATGGAGCTGTAGCGCGCCGCAGCGGTCGTTTGCGCGGACGACAATGTCGTGCACAAGAGCGAGCTGCGGTCCGGACGCGTCCTGAGGCAACGTGACGAGCTCAATCGTGTCGTTCTCGGCCACCATCTCGAGCTTCAACGCCTAGAAGAGAAGTAGGAGCTATGCGCTCTCGATGTCACGCATAAATCAATCTGCGCGCCCTAGTCGTGGAGCAATAGCGATACGTAAAGCTGTCTCCGGCCGAGGTAATGTCGCAAATTCCGCAAGCTCCTTACGGACTACGGTCCGGCTCGGTCAAGCAGCTTCAGACCATGTCAGGTTTCGGGCTCTTGTCAGGGGGTGTCAGACAAAATCTAATACCATAAGGATTCTGAGATCCTGGACCATCTTGATATGCCTGACTTGGTCTGACGCAGTCTGCTCCACCTGGTGGGGCAGGTCAGATGACGTCAGACCACGTAGAAGTATATTTGGTCTGAGACCCCCTTACGAGGATGGTCAGGCTCGTTCAGTAACCCGGCGGAGTACAAGAGAAATAACTGTTGCGCGTGTACATTTTCTTGTACACGCGCTGTTCTTACTTCGTTGCAGTGATACTTTCTATTCTCGAATTGTACTTATGGGCTGCTACTTACTGACTTACTTACTTATTTTCGATGAGAAAGGATCTTCCATTAGCGTGAGTTGAACCAACGACCTGTGCTATAATCTGTACTGTTAGAGTGTGGTGCGGAGCCACTGCGTTACTGTGGAGTTTCTTCGCGCACGCGCCACAGTCAATATATACCGGATCCCGAGGCCGCGTATCCGGACAACCACGCATTGACTGCTGTTACAACTTACCAGCTCCTGAGTATACACTCCCTTTGATGGGTTAAGTGGAAGTTGTGCGACACGGTGGACGCAGCATTGCCGTCCGCAAGTCCGGAGTCCGCGCAGTGTGCGCGTGTTTACTCGACCCCTCTCCTTTGCACTCTGTCGACAGCGCGCATGCCCGCGGTCGCCCAGCGCAGGCTTCCTCGGATTATTCTGGCTGCCTTCTCGCGCACAAGTCGTGGCTTGAGCTCGAGCGGGGCGGGCGGTGTGTCGCAATCCGCTGTTGCGGCAGCGCTTGCAGCGCCGTCGCAGCTGACCACCGCGCCCTGTTCGTTGCTCTCGTCGCCTCATACTCTGGTGTACTCACGTCTATCTCCACCAGACTTCACTCGACGAGTTTCTGGGCGTGCTCCTGGCGAGCTCGCCACGCGATGCACTCGTGTCGCGCCAAGTCCACGTCCGTCCGTCCAGTTCCCGCGCTCCTCGCTCTCCAAACCTATCCGCCATATTGGAGTCTTCAACATATCGCGCTCGACATTGACTGGACGCGCTGCAAATTGGACGAGTTACGCAGTGACGGCGACGCGATTGCGAGCGAGCGAAGTCAAGTCGGTGAGTGGAGACTCATCACTCTCTCGTCTCGCCTTGAAACCTCGCGTACTCACATTAGATACCACAAGTTACGCTTCTGCAAAATCTGACGCCCGCGTCGCGTCTTATGGTCGACTTCTCGTCCGCGCGAGAATTGACCTCCGGGTCAGTTTGCCCAATCGTCCTCGTCGCGGCTACCACTTCCCGTACTGACTCGTGACATCTTCAGGCATGTCAGCGTCAAGTTTTGACGGCGCAGCATTCGAACTGCTCGCACCATGCAAAATTCCAGTTCCGTCATTTTGCACCGACGTCCAAGTGCGTACTTTCTCGAATATGTCGACCTACGCGCTGACTCTTGTATACTCCAGGTGCGTCTACGAGAAGTTTGAAAGTTATACCTTTAGTCCTCGCCGTCCGGTCGCTATGCTCGCCTCCGCGGACACCCCAGTCTGTACGTCGCATTAAGCCCCATATCTCGTCCTCTCGACGCCTCGTACTGATCGATGCATGTCCCATCCTGCTCTGTGTACAAATTGGAGCCCGTACCGTTTGTCGTCGTCGCTGTGAACCTCGTGTTGCCACTGCTCATGCGTCGTAATGGATCGCGTAGCCCGCTGCGCAGACGCAAGTTGCGCACTGTTCTGTCTCGGCGTCGTGCTGACCCCGGCCCAGAACTCTCCGTCGTCTTCATGAGCGCTCTTCGCCATTCCCTTTCCCCAGTCCGCAATGCTGTCGCAGGGTACGCGCTCTCCGAGCTGCCGGCCGGACGGACTGGCCCCTCGCTGGCAGGTACACCACACGGCCGTCAAGCACGGCTAGCCGTGTATCGCCAGAGCCGCTGATATGCACCGCGGCTGTTGCAGCTCGACGCCGTTTGCGAATCTGAGCGGCGCAGCCGCGGTCATATGGTTCAGTCGCATGCAGTGCCAGCCGATGCGCTGGCCTGGATGTTCTCGGCATGCGTGCGCACGCGAATGGGGAAGTGTGCGAAGCATTGTACTATTCCGTTCCAACAGCCTACATTCAATTTCCTCCAGCGTCGGGATCGTCCTCCATCTCTCGGCGCTCTTCCCGTCCCAACCCGCCGTTCTGCTCGTCGTCCTGGTCGCCGTTCTGCTCGCGCTCGCGTCGAAGAGCGTTCAGCTTGGCGCGCATCTCGGTGCGCAAACGGTCGTGCTCCTCCTTGCGTCGGTCCGCGGCCGTATCGGGGCGCGTATGGTCGCCGTCTTCCTTTATACCGAATACCTTGTAATCCCACTTCTTGAAGAGCTCCATCATGGAAGGAACCTTGTCGTGGTGCATTTTCAGGATATGCTCCAAGTGCTCGTCGAAATCCGCCTTGTACTCGATCCCAGTGGTTTTGCCCCTGGGGCGAAGCTCGACGTCGCGCGAGAAGGTGTACTTGTACTATGAAATACGGTCAACCTGGTGCTATGTAAGCGGAAAGGCGACTCACGAAGGTCACACATGCGGCAATAGCTCCTGCAGTGGTCCGAGAGATCTTGAGGTTGTCGCCTTTCACGGTGGTGGGTGGTATGTACATCTCCTTGCCGTCAGACAGGCGGGCCTGCCGAGCAGCCTCAGGGCCCCGAGTGATGGCGACCATAATCTAGTTAGGGCACATAGGGTATAAGCGGTTACGGCCTCACAGGCTACGGTCGGACCACGCACCCAGCAAAATTCATCGTTTGTGTAAGCATCCTCCAGGTCAAAGGTATCGCATCCAGTCGAATGAAGAAACGGACAGTCGATAGTTGAGTAGTACGGGTCTTTGGCAGCGGTGCCAGGTCGGTAACCAATCCTGCGAGCGAAGTGGTCGAAGCGGTCCTGCGGGTCGCGAAGGTGGTCGGCGACGTCAGAGCCGAATATCTCCCAGCAGTGGCTGCGCAGGCGATTGGCGGTATCCGAAACCTGTTGACGCACGCCGTAGTTGAACTATCCTCTAGCCGTCAGCGCGACACACAGTAGTTAAAATGGCACGCACGGAGCGACGGAACCAGCTGTCCTTCCGATAACGGAAGAGCTCCTCGCCCTCGCACAGCTTGTAGATATCGTGCAACTGCCCTTGAGCTTTGGTCGCATTGGTGTTGAAGCGGGAAGAGACGTTGAAGGCGGGGTCGTAGTCGAGAAGCAGCACATCGTCGACTTTGCTCGTATAGTTGGCGCTCGGGAACCACATGCCGTAGAGGATGGTGAACTTTCTGCCGAGGTTAGCGACCGCACGCTCGTCGTCAGCGCTGGGGATGTAGTCGTCCGAATGTGGGCGCTTTGGTGGCGGCGGCGAGGCACCTTCGTCCCCGCTGTTGGGCGGTGATTCAACGATCTGTCGGTGACGTTTCTTCGAGGCTCGAGCAGAGGGACGATTGGTTGCATCTGCTAGTCGACGTTCGGCCTGCGTAAGCTCTTGCTGCTGTGCGTGCAGCTCGCGCTGATGCTCGCGAAGCTGCAACATATATGAGAGTTTCATAGAGGCAGCATTGTAAGCCTCGTACCGCGTCTTCTTTGTCCTGGTTCTCGTTCTCGAGCTGCGAGTTCTCGTTCTCGAGCTGCAGCGTTATGGTGTGAGCGACAGACCCGAGAGAACAAATTCGACAGACGCACCTCACGAATACGGCGTTGCATGGCCTCAACGGTCTCGCGAGGCGGCGAGTTCTCCGAGTTGTTACCGTTACGGCGCGAGTTTTGCGTGTTGTTACGGCGTGAAGCAGACATAGTTTGGAGGGAAGAAATGCAGGGAACGAAGCGCGCGATGCTCTGACTTTAAGAGTGGAGAGGTTGTGCTCGGTGATGTCATGGCATGACGACAGCAGCTTAGACTTTTGGCGCACCAAACAACGCGCCTTCGTCTTGTACTCTCCGCATGCCGCGCCAACAGCCGTCTCGTCCGGGCCAGCGCTCGAGCACAAAGAAACAGGCGGCGCCCTCGTCGGTGCCTTGCAAATGGTGCTTGAAATTTGTATCGTCCCACGGAATCCACCGCCACGAAGAGACTTGCCAAAGTGCTCCTGAACCTGAACGCGTGTCTACGCGCATACATACGCTGTCGTCTGACGACGAGGACGAAGGCCCTCCGAAAAAGCGCGCCCATATAGCGGATGACGACGAGGTACGGTCTGTTTACAGCGTCATCCGAGTTCAGCTTCTGATTTGAGCGTCGCTGCTGTGAAGTCTGCGGTCAATAGAAACCCCGAGATCTATGACAACGAGGCGTTTGTAGACCCAAATATGAGTGATTCAGGCTCACAGCTGCCTGGTAAGCCATTGTCTTGATTTCCAGGTTGATTCTGTCTCTAATCGTGTGCAGATCCTTCGCCACCGAACCCACCTACTCCGAGTCCGCCGCCTAGCGACTCCGAGGACGAACGTGTTCCTTTCGGCCCCCATCTCCCACGCGCGTACATTCGATATGAGTTCCCAGTGAAAAGTGGACGTCCTGTCGAGTATATTTCCCTCGATGGCGACGCTCCGGACTCCACCCCTGACTGTCCTTCACCGTCCGTCCCCCCTGAACCATCGTGCCCATGGGCTCCTTTCGCATGCAAGGCAGATTTCGAGTTCGCCGAGGCCATGGTTCGCGCTCAGATGTCGCGCTCTGACGTCGATTCGATTCTGAATCTGCTGCATGGCTCGTGGTGCCGCGGAGGTTCCAACGTGACATTTCGCACCTATAAGGACATGTTGAGCGCTTTGGATGCAGCTCGGAACTACATACCAGATGTAAGTGCTCGTATTATGAACCGCACAGTGCGCTTACCATTCACAGTTCGAGTGGGGCTCGGTCTCCGTGCGGTACAGCGGCAATGACTACGAGCACAAGTTTCTCTATCGCGACCCCTGGCGTTGGACTGTCTCGCTCGTGGGCGACCCGGTACTCGCAAAGACGCATATCTGGAACGCGGCCCGCAAGTACTACTGCGAGGAGGGACAGGAGGATCGCTTAATCGACGAAACCAATACCGCTGACACATGGTGGAAGATCGAAGTGCGTACCTTGCCTTAACATACTTGCTAAGCTCATATTCGTACAGGAGACACTGCCAGAGGGCCATTTTCTACTTCCCCTTCATGTCTGGCTCGACAAATGCCGCGTCACGAGCAAAGTCAAGATGCACCCAATGATCTTGCGACCGCTTTGGCAACCGAGCGAGATCCGCAACGCGTCCGGCAATGGAGGTGGCGTACTCTTCGGATATATGCCCATTGTACGACTTCAACGTCAGAGTGTCTGTAAGCTGACATTAAACTTTCAGATACTCGACCCACTAGACCCGATGAATGATTTTCCAAAGGACGAGGGCGACTTCGCGTTGTACAAGCGCCGCGTGTACAACGCAATTCTCGGCTTCATCTTCGACTCCTGCAGGCTACGGAGTCGAGTGGGCGATATTCTGACGTGCGGTGATGGCACGGAGCGCATCGTGCATCCGTGCGTCATGATCGAGTCGTTGGACGGCGAAGAGGCGGCCTTTTTTTGCTCCTGCTACGCGGCATCTGCCAACCATCCTTGCCCTCAGTGTCTCGTCCACAAGTCGGATCTTGCGCGTCTTTCGCTGGTCAGCGAGCCTCGGACGGTCCTCGCGATGAAGATCGTCGTTCAGCAGGCTAAAGAGCAGCCTGTGAAAACTCATCGTGATGCACTGCTTCGTAGCCACGGCATTCATCCCGTAGAGGTACGTCGCTAGTGATGCATACCGCTAGATGTCTAATACAAGTCCTCAGCATTTCTTGTGGGACTTCGGTCATTCAGATCCGTACGCCGCGGTGGGCTACGATCTCTTACACCGCGTCGATGCGGGAATCTTTGGCCACCATCTGTGGCCACTCGTAGTCGAAGTGGTCAAAGACCTGCAGTGCGAAAACGCGGTGAACTTGAACTTTAGTCACCTTCCTCTATGGCCAGAGCTTGATCACTTTAACGGCACGACACGACGTGTTACGCTCTTCGACTTTTCGGACGGGAACACATTCATGTCGATTCTTGAGGTATGATATTTGACTTATTCTCTGAAGTACTCACTGTGCGGCAGACACTCCCGCAATGCATCGTCCAACAGCTTCCGCGTAACTCGTGTCTTGTTCGCGCAGTTGCATGGTGCCAGGCATATCGCATCATCGCGGGCTTGAAGTGCATCGCGGCGTCGCAACTTGCGTACCTCAAGGACACAGTCATCAAGGCCTATGAGAAGGAGTGCACGGTACGTCTATATTCCGTTCAGTTTGGGAAGTCTAATGAATAGGGATCATGCAGCTCGTGTCGAACAAGTACGGTAAAAACTTCGATTTCCCAAAGCAACACGGCTGCGCACACGTCGTACAAGATGTATACTCGAAAGGCTCAACGATCAACCAGTCCACTCGGCCAGGCGAGGGCTATATTCAAGAGGTTAAGCAGCAATACTGGCGCACAAACGGTCGCGAGGCGGAGAAACAAGTCAGTTCGGTCTTTCTTCTTTCTTCTTCGCGCACCCATATTCCCTTTGCACAGATGACGGACCAGGACGCATATTCCGAGGTTGTTGCGCAGATACGCACCTCCGTCGACGCCGCTAACGCTGCGCACGCTGCAAATGACGACCGAGACGAGCCACCACGCGCAACAGGTCCTGACCCGCCGCGTGTGTCGTTCGGTGCCGCGTCGCGTAAATGGGAGCACCTAGACGACTTCGAAGCGCTGCTGTCGTCCAGCGACCCGCTTTTCCTCTGCCTCGAGCGTAAGCTGCGCGCATTTTTGGCCGCAAGCTTCCCAAAGACGGCGACAGACGACGCTCTCTCCGCAAACATTATGGTGCGAGCCGCGATCTCGTTAACTGCAGTCTAACTGATATATTCTTAGGTTCAGGTCTACTCCTGTCTTTATGCAAACTACGACTCGCTCGAGGACTTCCGCGCAGCTCGCGATATCTTGCGCTGCAATCGTAACTGGAGCGGGAAAGATGTTGCACGGCACGACTGCGTTCTGCTTAACAGCAACGGACCGCCGCGGGTTGGCAGACTACGCTTGCTCCTCCGATGCAAGCTCATGGCTACGCGCGACGTCGTTGACGTCGTTGCAATCACGCGATTTGAGCCATTGTCTGCGCGAGCGTGGCGACCGCAGACTGCGTTCCGCGGGTGCCGTCTATATAAGGAGCACGCAGAGCTCACTTTCATCGACCCAGATTCCATAGTTCGCGGAGGTTACACTTGCCCTGCGTTTCAAGGTCCCGAATCAGCTCGTTACCTCTTGGATTCGGTTGGAGGTGGCGACATGTTTCTGCGCCTGAATGACCTCGCCGCGCCGCAGCACTTGCACGAACGGCCAGAGTCGGTATAATCATTCTTTGTATCGCCATATAGCACTCGAATTTACATCTGCAATTGTACGCTCAATAATACTCAGCGAGCAGAGGACACTTGCGACGCGTCGCAGAGGCCAACACTCCGCGGGACAGCAATACACCGTAATTTATCGCACCTGAACACTGGGATTTATCATGCCTGACCCAGCCTTGTCAGGCTTTTCATACTTCTGGATGAGTCTGATACGATCGTCGGGATCCTGAGTTGGTCTGAGAAAGCCTTATCGGCGATGCGCCGACTCTGAACGAGCCTGACCCAGCTTGAAGCGACACTCAGAACCTGATAAGGAGCGTAAGACCATGTAAGAATCTCGCCGATTTTGCGACAGTCGGTTTCGTACGCAGCTTCAACCCAGCTGCAACACAGCAGGGTTGGAGTCCACACGACGCGGCGGAATTCCTCGAGCATGTAGATATATCCGCGCGCCGAGCGCCTTCGTCGATCCGGTCGCAACGAGGATGTCGCGCAGGTTTAGGGTGCAAGCTCCCGGTAGGACTCCACCAGCGTACCGGCGCATTGTCCTGCCAAAGATTTGGTGGACGACGTGTGCACTGATTCGGCACGTGTTCATCGATATGTAGCACCACAAGGCGGATAGGCACCCGGCGCAACTCAGATCAGAAGCGCGGTTTCAACGATTCTGGACGCAGAGGCTAAACCGAGGTGCAGCGTAATGGCAGTCGAGCACCGTGTTGGAGCGAACGCCCGTGCCGCTCTCCGCGGACTAGGACGAGGGCGCAGTAGAGGAGTTGACCTAACCTGGTTACTTCGTTTGCGTCGTTTGCGTGTCTGTAATATAATATCACGACACGGCATCGCTCTGGAGTCTGGCTATGACGGCTTGCTCAGGCAGCCAGGTTTGAACTGTCGGGTGACGTTGGGTGAGAGGGTCCGCCGCGGCCGAGAAGCGCGTGACACAGCGTGCAAGCGGGAACGGGAGCGATGCACGGGCGTGGGGCCGCAGACCTGCTTGGCGCTCGTACGCAGAGCTGGCGGCGACGGGACCTCTGAGCGTGGGGCGGGAACGGGATGTAACCACCCGAAAGCGCCCAACGCTGAAAGAAACGAGGAGTGGGTGGGTGGGTAAGCGAGCGCGCAAAGCTGGCGCGAGACGACGTGAGGAAACGAAGAATCGGTCGGCTCCGAGTCCGCGCTGCCTCCGCCGCGCCTATAGCTAGACCTAGCTTTGGGCGGATGCACTCGCCCATGCTCACTCAACGGCTGGACAACATATACGTATGCGGCATGAATAACTTCACCGGGATAGGACGGTAGGGATATGATAACGCGGTCGTGGAGGCTCGTGCTCGTGCAAAGAGAGCGAAGGGACATGATCGTAACACAAACGAGAACAGGAGAGACATGGACGAGAGTCACGAGACGAGAGGATGACAGTAATCGAGCAAATTAGACAAAACGAGATGATCTCTACCCCTACCGACAGACCGCATTGACGTTCTCCTGCAGCCATAGTCAGCGGCGCACTCGCGACAACGGGGCTCCAACGCATACCATCACCCTTTCATGTCTGCTGAGGCCCTCCTTCTTGCCCGCCCTTTCTTTGGCAATGTTCGGCAGGAGGTTCAGGCCCTTGAGCACGTTGAACCAGTGCTGAGAGCTGCATCAGCATATACCGCGATGACGAGTCATGACACGAACCACGGTGGTGTAGGTGAGGCGACACTGCAAGCGCGATCAGCCTCATCGTCGTCCAGCATGGCAATATAAACTTACCTCGGCCTCGGAGACGACGGCCTGTGAGGAAGTACGTCAGATGGCGCGACCCAGAGTCGACGTGATCACGTACCCAACGGGCGGCAGCAGACAGCCTCTGCAAACCGGTGCTGACAGGGCCAAACCTTGCCTCATCCACGTACGTGCTGCCCTCGGTTACAACGTGCTATCGCCGGGACATGCGTCAGCATAGGCCCAAGCAACATACAGCCAACGACGCACCCTCCACTGATCGACCTCGCCAAGCCCCGTCCAGAACGCGACGAACTGGAGCACAGTCAATCCCATACGGCGGCGACGGAGGCGGCCACATACCCTCACGGTCGTCACGACCACGTCGTAAGCACGGATGACATCCTCGCCGACGTCGTTCTCCACGTTCATGAGGACGTTGAGGTGGGGATGCCCGGCGAGGATGCCGAACCACTTCTGCGCCGTGTCCAAATTACCTGCAGCTGAAATCCCGCAAGCGCGTGAGCGGCATGCACAAGAAAACACAACAAAGAGCTCACCGAACAGTGCGGGCACGCCTCGAGGCAAGTCTTGGACTTCGGGCGTGGCGACCACAGCGCGCAAGACCTCGATCGTGTTGCGTCCCGGGACGTCCTTCAAGATACCACCGCAGGATGCCTGTTGAACGCGACACAACTCGGTCAACTGCACAAGATGAGCATAGTGAGCGCGACTTACGGCGACGCGGAGACGCCCGAGGCACCATTGTAGGAGGTCGTCCTAAGACACGCGCGATCAGGATGACAGGTACGAAGACGCGGCGAGTCGACTGTTGCTCACCTCAGCCATGTTAAACTCGAAGCGTCCATCGTGTGCCGTCCTACAGTCGTAGCGTTAGCGGAGAAGCCGGCGCGTGGAGACCGCAAGTTGCGATGAATTACTGACGTCGGTTCTGCCAGATTGATCAGTCTTCGTCGCGCGGCGGTTCAGCTTCAATGAAACAACGTACGTGGAGTGCCGCTCGAAGCGGAGTCGCTTGTTGGCCCTGTATAGGTCGGCGGTGAGATTGATATGCGAGCTGGAGCGAAGTCTGAACGCACTCGATCGGGCTTGAAGGAGGGGAGGGCGAAGCTGAAGGGTGGGGGGTGTCAAGCTAAGCAACAGCGACAGGGAACTTAGTTGCACCTTGACGCTTGCCAAGGATGGCGGATTCACGAAGCACACCGCCGTCGACGTCTTCGAGCTCGTACCACGGCCGTTTGATCTTGCCCCTGAATCACATCGGAATGAGCCCCTGAGTCCTGAGTCGCGGCGAAAAGGGTACGTACACGTCTGCGAGGGGCCCTGGGCGAACAGTCGGCCATGACCAGGAAATAGAAGGGGTGGTTATGAGACGGCGTACCGATCAGAGCGCGGGTGAGGATGGGCGACGGCGAAAATGGAGAGCTGCCGCCCGCGAGGAAGGCCATGGTGAGCGGTGAGGTGGGAGATGCGGACGCGCGGTTGGGCGACGCGTGCTCGCGTATGAGAGCTGCCTGGGTGCCCCTGAGTGACAGTCAGGTCGACGTTGAGGGAGACGAGCACGGAGGAGAGAGCGGACGGGCTGAGAGTGGTCTGGGTCCAATGCGCGTTGGCCGTCGCGGGGTACGTCGTCGAGTCAGAAAGGGTCTGCTGAAAGGGGCGTCAGGCTCGAAGTAGACAGCGGGCAGATAGGCGAGGGCGTACGTTGAAACGAATGTGGTTTGCTGACGACATGAGGGTGGCGAGAGCGGCGAGGATGGCGAGGATGGCGAGGGCGGCGAGGACGAGGGCGAGGGAGGACGGATGTGAGGAAGGTGGAGGAGAGAGGGAAAGATGCGGAACCTGCCGAGAACACGTCATGGACCTCTTAAGGGAGCGGGTGAGGAACCAGTGGGCGTTTCGACACATAGGGGTCAAGTCCGATCCGCGCTCTTCTCGTCCTCGGAAGAAGGCTGAGACACCCTCAAATGCGCAGCAAATGAGACCGCAAACATGGACGGTTTGCCCCGTTTTTTTTTGCGGGGCCCTTCGGGGCGGGGCGGCGGCATACGGTTGGGCCGTTGCTTCAGTCGCGTATCCGGGTTTGCCCGACGGCGACGCGAAGCACGTTGGAAGCATCGTGTCCAATCTGTGGTCCGTCCGTTACTACCCTCGCCGTATGTTGGTCTCGGGAATGAAGTTGGCGATGTCAACAAAGTGCGCGACGCCTGTTAGCATGTCGACTTGAAACTCCCTCGTCTCTCCGACGAGCACGACTAGAATTTCCTCGCCCAACCCAGCAAGACCTGTAACTGAGCATTGCTGCAGTGTATCTCCCAGTGATGCTAACGGCATCGACGGGTGAGGCGAAAAGTGGCAGCCGTGATACAAAGCCTGGACCTTGATCCCTCCCAGAACGTGACCAGGAGCAGGTAATAAGTGCGTAGAGTCCTCCAGACGCGGGCAGACACGGAAGTTGAGAATCACAAGAGCCACTAATCCGAGACTGAAGCAGTCAACGTTATCCATCAGCCTATGAACGATAGTCCTACGACTCTGCGCAATTCAGTAGGCATGCGGAACTGTGAATCTCGGCCAACTCACGGACGGTTCCTAATAGTAACGCACAAGTGAGTGCCCGAGTCTACGTCGGTAATCGCTGCAGCGACATAATCGGCCACTGCGATGCGGGGTAAGAAGGAGGATTGGAACGCGCTGATGCACCATCTCACGCAGATGACAGAGTCCCCTGTAAGATACTGAAACCTTCACGACAAGACCCAAGAAGGAAGAAGATGCAACGTACCAAAAGAACAGCTGCAATTTTCGCCATGACTCCAACGGACCAAACGGACGTCACATGCGCCGCGTAGCGCGACGCAATAGTGCCCTCTGTATGAACGAGGACAATTTCAAGTCGCCTGGCCAGCATGGCGACCTCCGCAGCCCAGATATAGCTCTGAAGCGCGAACATAGCGCACATCGAAGTCAACGATATGATAATTGGCCATGTGGTGGGTCGTTTCCTCCTATCATCGTCGTGAGCATACTCGTTGACGCTGCGAAGTGTAAAATGTCCAGTACGCTTGAACGAGCACACTCCCATAGAACAGTACAACCGTGATTCCTGTTCAGGTGTCATCGAGCGAAATTGCCCTAAGGATGTAGTGCAGCAACGACCCCCATAGAACGGAGGCAGCGATATTCGCTATGACGGAGCCGAGAAGCTTACGGCGAATTGCTGGAAGCGACTCGGTCGTGGAAGGATCCAACTGTCGGACATGTAGACTGAGGTGAGGGTAAAGACTGCGGGAAAGAAGAAGCAGAGGAGTGACTTCAGAATTAGAGATCACGTCGAGAATCAGCGTATAAATGGGGCCTGGACAGATCGGTTTCAGCTCGCAGCAAATAGGCGATCGTAGAGGGATAGGACGAAACCCGGCGAGGAGAGGCCACAATTGAGAAGATCGATGAAGGGTAGGCAACGACGTAGA
>KV426244.1:17274-63526 GCA_001632375.1 Exidia glandulosa HHB12029 | reverse complement strand
ACCCGTCCCTACGGCATCGGCAGCAATAATATTTACACAGTTGTAATCGGCTCATCAATACGAGTCTAACGGTGTTATTTTCATAATTTAATGTATTACCTATGAGGCAGCACTTGTGCTCACCGTCGGCAGCGGTGAGCACGGTGTTTGGCAACGACGACAGGCGGTTACTAATGCCGATGACGGTGTGGAGCGCCGGCAATCCGTCTGACAGGTCGTGCCTTGATCCGGCAGCGGCTCTGGACTTAGAGAAGTTCACGCAGGTTTACTGCAGGTTTCCTGCTGGATAGGAAATAAATCAAATTCGCTATGGCCATAGGGAAAGCTGCACCGCTGCTTTCCCTATGGACATACTGAATTCCGGTAATATACAGGTGGCAGCTTCTCCAAGCGCGGCCTTGCTCTCCTCGACGCACACCGCAAAGACGTCCGGCCGGCGCTGCTTGATAGCACCGAGAAGGGAGCCGACCGTTGTGCCCGACTTTGCGTTCGCGAAGAGGAGCATAGCAAGCGCATTGATGACGGAGGCCGGTGCGGTGGCTGCCTGTACGACGGCGCTGAGCGCCTCAGCGTACACTTCGTTGTCCTCGCACGTCGGAAGGACCATCGTGCAGAAGGGCACGAAAAGCTTCTCGCTGCCGTCCAGCTGGAGTGTGTCCGCGAACGCGTCCCTATTCCAATCACAATTCGTTAGAGACGACAAGGCAAGCGCAGCGGCACAAAGATCCGCACGAGTTCGCAACCAGGGCTTCGACGACTCCCTTCGGCAAGTCAGTCAGTTGCTCTTGCGGGCCGGTCACAGCGACGAGCGTGGCTTGCAGCTGCGCGGGCGATACAGCTTTCTTGGCTTTGACGATGCTCTTGATGATCGAGCGCGTGGCGTCTTGCGCCAGGCGACATTTTTGCGCGAGAGCAGCAAGTAATAGCAACGAGCCCACCTGAAACGAGGTCAGCGAACTGCCAGAAGCGAACCCCTGCGTCAACATACCAGGCAGTTGTTCGACGCTTTTACTCCTCCCGATAGCGGAGCAACGAGCGCTGGAAGAAGAAACGCGAGCGTTTCCTCGTTGAGTCCTCCATCCGCGGCGCTGAAGAAGTCGAGGAAAACGCTTGCGTTGAAACTGACGACCGCGTCGCTGACGGCCTGAGCTTTGAGTGCCTCGGGGAGGACGGAGGCCACGAAACGGGCGACTTGAGATGTTTTCCGCATTTCAGCGACGAGGGCTGGGCGCGGGAGCGGCTTTGCAGCGGTTTTGAACGGTACGAGAAATGACCATGCAGGCGACGACCTTGGAGCTAAGGATTAGACGTGGAATTATGAGTGAGCATTCGGCGTACTCTATGTGCAATATGTTCAGCATTTTGGCAAAGTGCGCCGACTCGTGATATGGGGTGAAAAGCCGGAGCACCGCGTCGACGTTGAATTCTTGAATTCTGCTATACGGTCAAACTGCGAAGACAAAACAGATATAGAACGCACCTGAATCGCCTGACGAGCCATTCCAGAGCTTTTCCAGCAGCAGAGTCGAGTAGATATGGAGTGAGCGCGACGAGGAAGCCGTTGAGCGCGTCGTCGAGCTCCTTGAGCGCATCCTGGTCCAGCAGCGTTCTGTCTGTATCTCTAGCAGCCAGCGAGAATAGTGGTTCATCCCATTCACTGAAGCGTGCGTTGAGCAGAGTAAGTCGCGCGAGACCGTTTGCGCCGAGGGCGTAGACGACGGCGAGGTCGTGGGTGTCGGCGTCGCGCGCGGTGAACAGATATGACTGGGCGCGTCTTTTCCCGCGTTTGTCGCGGTCGGCGAGCAAGGATGCGTGCGCGCTGGACGACGCGGCCTTGGCAAGCTGCCTTTGGAGCGCGGTCGCCATTTTTGAGAGTAAAGGTAGAGAAGCGGACGGGCGCCTGGCGCCTCTTGACTTCCGACCACAACCATCTCGCCTCATCAGGGTCTATAACGATGTCTCGCCCCGTTGATCACATCTTGGATGAATCTACATGTCTTCCAAGGCGGGTCATTGGTGTCGGGGTCCCGTTATGGCACTACAGAACAGAGCTTGAACTGCTCGAGGCCTTGGACTCGATTACTTCCACCCTTGGTCGTCTGGCAGCATTCGGCATCGTTCATCATGAAATTTCGCCCCATAACGTTCTCATTGGTCGAGGTGTGGTCAAAGGACTGTTGCTGGATCTCGAGTTTGCTTCGATCCGCGACAATCGTCTGCTCACACTCTCGGACGACCGAAGCAGCAGCCCTGCTGCCGCAGCGAACGCCCAGGGTCATGCCATACAAAATATGCTCCCCGAAAGTTCTGGGTTGCGCAGGACAAGTCTGATCGTAGGCTTCCAACTATATGTTTACACGTGACATTCTGACACTGCGCGCGATATTAGGCCACCCTGCATTTCGTGCCGTCAAGCGTGCTCAAAGAGGAAAGGAATAAGTCCCCAGTTCTGCGCACTCCGGAGGACGACGTCGAGTCACTTTACTGGGTTGTCGGTTACACAATGTTGCGTATGCTCTTCAAGAAGCTGCCTGTGCCCACGAACGCACAGACGCCCGTCACCGAGTTGTACGCCAATCTTCAACGTGTATTACACACTGCATTTGGCGCCCCCGACTTGGAGCAGCTGCTGGAGAGTCGGAGGGAACTTTCGGCCAACCCATTCGAATGGATCTGGCTTGAAGTCGCTGTCACCGATCTGTTGATCCGTAATACAGGCGACGCGCTCTACGCGTTACTTCAGGCAATGACGGACCCCTTCACGGCTCCGCGTGATTGGGGAGCTGTCGACCGACGCCGTGCACAGGTCTTGCAGGCGATGGAAAGTGGACATGACCTTCCAGCGATCGCACGCGTGCCCTTGGTAACTTTGGTCGATCTCGAGAGAGTCGTGCATGCCGCTCTCAACGAAGAGAGGGCAAGTGTCTATTCTTGTAGCGATTTGTAATTCTGAAGGTCTGCTTCGCATGGATCATGCCGCGCTACGAGTTGTGCTTATTCATCTACTTATGACTCATATCAACTACTAGTACTTAGTCTTCGGCCTGGCACGACGCGCCAACGTTCCTTCTCTTCCTCAAACCATGTCCACTCCCGTTCCCAGCCCCAACCCTGGAGGCCTGTTCATTTTCGTTGAACTCGGGGCAGAAACCACTGAGGCCGAATTCCACGGTAGGTAACCTTGTCGACAAACACCATCTCTCGCGATCCTAATGACTCGTCCCAACTCAGATATTAACGAGAAGGAGCATGACCCGCCGCGCATGGCGCTGCCTGAGTTCGTCGGCGCGACGCGATACCGCGCCATCGACGGGCAGAAACCGACGTGGTTGAATCTAGTCAGCATCTCCGACCTCAGCGTCATTGGCTCGCCCCCCATCGTCGCAATCATGGAGCAGCGCTCCGAGCGCGAAGCCAAGATGTCCAAGGCCTTTTCAGGTCTTGAACGCCGCGTTTGCAGCCTGGTGTACGACTCGTTGTCTGATCCTTCGGCGCCAAAGGTCGAAGCGAAGCCGGGAGTCGCGGTCATCGTGGGATTGAACACGAGCGATCCGGATGGATTGGATAAGTGGTACAACGAGGAGCATCTGGCGCTGATTCGCAACGTCCCTGGATGGGTACGCACGCGCCGGTACAAGTTCGTGGATGGCGGGCTTGTGGGGTTCATGGAGGGAAAGGTCATCCCCACGTTCACGACGGTATCCGAGTTCACCAGCGAGGACGTGCTTGCGAGCGAAGAGTTGAAGAAAGCTGGGAGCACAGAGTGGAGGGATAAGGTCATGAAGGACGTTACGTTCATCGAGAGGCGCGCTTTCAAAGCGTACAAAGTCCTCGCGTAGTTCAGGTTGATAATCGTCTAAGTAGGAATGGATAGTCCCTCAGTGCGAATGTTTTCTCTCGGCCTCGGAAGATGCTCTGCAGTAACATCTTGCGTTGGAAGTGACGCCTCCCTTGAGGTGCGAAGTTCCCCGGTCACGTGACTCTCACGCGCGCAACCGGCTCACGGGTGTTACTTTTCGTATGATAAGCCTATCCTGTTGATTCCTGTGTAATACCTATTACAGGTCACGCAATATACGTAGTAGTACGCTATGATAACGACAATGAGTGTGAGTGAGTGAGTGAGTGAGTGAGTGAGAGTGAGGGAGGACAACCCCATGGTGATATGATGATGATGATGGAACGAAGGTGGCAGAGTCCCATCTGCTACAAAAAAAGCCTAGGTACCCCAGATTATTCTACTGAAGAAAAATGCACCAACACGTAATGAGATTAGTTGGTGGGGACGACGCCGTAGAGGCGGAAGTCGCGGCTGCTGGCACCGACGTGGAGCGTGAATTGGCCAGAGGGGCGCTTCCAGCCTTGCCCGACTGTATCCCAGACGGAGAAAGAGTGCGCGGTGAGCGTCAGCGTGACGGTCGTGTTCTGGCCGGGGTTCAGCTTGATGGAGTCGAACGCCTTGAGCACCGAAGGCGGTTCGCCAGCCGAAGACGGGAAGTGCAGGTAGAGCTGAGGGATCTATTGCACATAGCATCGTCAGCAATCGAGTCGCAGGGTAGAATATTCGTAGGAGCGCACCTCGGAGCCTGCGTAGATACCAGTGTTCTTCAGGTTGAACTTGACGGTCACGATAGGGGTATGGAACCTTCACGCCCGAGCGTCAGCAAGAAGAGACACAAAGAAATACCACGACACTGACCAGGCGGCGGTGGACGAGCTCGCACCCGGGACAGTCAGGCCGGCAAGCCACTTCGTCCCGAGGGTAGAGCCGAGAGGCTGGATGGACCGCGTGATGGTAAGGGCGCTGTACGAGAAGTACGTGTAGCTCAGGCCATAGCCGAACTCGAAGCGAGGCGTGATGTTTTTCTGCAGAACACGTGAGCGTGAGAAAGACAACCCTCGTCCCGGCTGGCGCGTACCGCATCAAAGTGCCTGTAGTCGACGAGCAACTTCTCGCTGTAGGGGATGGAGAAGAGCCCGTTGATGTCTCCGGTGCCGTGGTTGACTTGCGCCGGGTAGTCGGACAACTGCTTCGCGATGGTGTACGGGAGACGTCCGGACGGGTTGACCGTGCCATAGAGAACGTCGACGAGCGCGTTACCGGACTCCTGGCCGGGAATACCAGCGAGAACAACCTATGGTCGAGTTAGAAATGAAGGTGAGATCGCGGACATGGCATGGCGTACAGCAGAGACGTTGGGGTTGTTGATCCAAGCCTCCATGTCGATTGTGCCGACACTGTGAATGATGACGATGGTGTTGGGGTTGACAGCGGCGACGGCCTTGACCATGTTGTCACCATTGTTCCACGCGGAGATGTTGCTCCTGCAACGACTGTTCAGCTGTGCCCGCTACCACATACGCGAGCCAACGCACCGGTCACCCTGGTTGATGCCGTTCGGGTCGTACTCAACGGGCGGAACAATGTGACCTTCACCGGACGCGGACTTGATGAACACAAGAGCGGCGCTCTTGCCGACGGCGGCAGCGGCAGCGGCGGCAGGGTTCCAGTCGTCAAGAGCCGCAGAGATAGTGGTACCGTCCGCCTGCGCCTTCGTGGTAAGCGAGTCGAGAGGCGCGGCGAGAGTCGTCAATGTGCCGGCGCCAGAGCCCCAGCCCATAGCGAGAGTACCGTCGTTGAGCGCACCGACGTAGGCGCTGATGAGCCAGAGGCTGCTGGGAGCACGAGCATCGCTACCAGCGACGAGAATGCCGTTACCAAGCTTCGCCTTCGTGAGCGGAAGGGCGTTCTTGGTGTTCTTCAAGAGGATGTGGCTGGCAGCGGCGACCTGGCGGGCGACGGTGGCGTGGTCTGCACGAACATCCTTGGTATACTGCGGCCCAGTGAACTGGCCATTATCCTGGTTAAGGAGATACCAGCCGGCGAGGATGCGAGTGACCATGGCGTCGAGTTGGCTGGCGGGAACAGTGCCGTTCGTAACAGCGGAT
Source organism: Exidia glandulosa HHB12029 (assembly GCA_001632375.1). Taxonomy (NCBI): domain Eukaryota; kingdom Fungi; phylum Basidiomycota; class Agaricomycetes; order Auriculariales; family Exidiaceae; genus Exidia; species Exidia glandulosa. Next base: position 57,577 of record KV426244.1, on the reverse strand, counting down.
GCGAGGGTGGATCCGAAGTACGAGTTGACCGGGTCGATGTAGGCAGAGCTAACGGGAATGGTAACTTGTGCGGCGTTACCAGGAAGAGACATCTAAATCGCAGACAGTCGGTCAGCACGGTATCGATCGGGAACAAGAATGCCTTACGTCAAGACCGTTTACTGCGTCGGACGTGGCGCGGTTGGCCAGGAAGTCGGAGAGGACATCTGTGGGAGCGTAAACACGAGTAACGGTTCTGAGTCGATGTAGAACGCACATCCGCGGAAACCCCACTCCTTCCTCAGGAGTTTGTTCTGGATTTCGTCGTTGCCACAGGAGTAGGTGCCGTTGACGCGGTCTAAGATCCAATGTGTGAATAACTTGAAGTCTGACGTTCGACGAAGGACATACTCTCCGCACACATTACTGACGAAACGCCAGCCATGACTGCGCGCATGAACGGGTGGCCGTAGATCTCGTGTGCGGTACGGTCATCGATGTCCGAGCTCTCGGAGAAGCGAGCAAACTCTTGCTCGCTATACAAGAAACGCCGTCAGAGTCCTCCTCGGCTCCATCATACGGACCGCACGTACTTGCCGAGGAAGTGCTTCACATTGGCTTGAACCTTCGACGACTGCATGCCGAGGATAGTCTCGTAGCCAGCCTCGCTGGATAGTGCGTCAGGGTTGCTCCTCACGACGAAAGGTGGACTAACCCGCTGAGGAAGGGATCTGCGCCAAAGCCCTACTCATGCATCAGCACCGATCGACAGGGGACGACCTCACGACGACAAACCTCCCAGCTACGGCCACCAGTAGGGGTACGCGCAATCTGAACTGTGAGCAACGTCAATTGTATGTTAGGCAGAGTTCAATGAATGCCTACCAGATGGTCCGAATGCGACGTTCACGCCTTTGCCAGCGAACTCGGCGCCCAGGGCGACACCGCGAGCACGAATAAGTTGGCGGTTGAAACTGGATGGCCATGAGAAACGCGGAAGAAATGAGCCAATCCCGCATGCGCGCACGTTGCAGCCGTATTGACACCAGCCGGGAAAACGGTGGAAAAGTTAGCCGGGCGCATGGCCATAGGACCGTCCTGAGTGCGGACTTAGTCAAAGCGTGTCACGGCCGTTGCGTCCTTATCGCGCACCTCAAGACAGAGACCGGGGAAGTTGATAGAACTGATTGCGGGGATGTTCCCGCTGCACGTCCCGGCGCCGAGGCCAGTGCCCGTGGTAAGCGTCACCTTGTCCGTTAAGGACATCTTTGCGACCTGCGTGCCACGTCAGAGTCCGAAACGTGAAACAGGAGCAGAAAAAGGTGGACTTACCGCAACCTTTGCCTTTGCGTACGCGGCATCCCATGCTGCACTGAAGTCTGGTACGGTTGACGAGCTTGAGGTTGCTGGTGGGTTGCTGATGGTGGTACGAGCAGCGAGCGGTGAGCGACCAGCGCCGCTAGAGTACAGGCTCGCTGCGTTAACGAACGGTGCAGCCAGAGAGAGGTGAGCGAGGAACCGCATTGTACGAAGGGTTGCTCACCACGGCCTCGTGATCCGTCATATATAAACGACAACGCGGTAGTGGATTTTCCCGGGCATCGCGAAGGCACGAAGGCACCAAATCAGTCGGCACGCGCGATCGCCATTAGCATCGTGCGGCATCACCCTGACTTCACTAAATACACGGCGACGATGCAGGACACGACGAGCTGGCTACTGGCGTACTCCTAAACTATACTCCTGCTCAAATCTGACGTCGGGGGACTGGCAGCTGTACTCCCTGTCGATCTTTGCGTTGAGCGTTGGCAGAACTTCTCTACGCTCTTCTACATGTCGTAAACCCCTCTCAACGGCTTCTCACGAGGTAGTCCGTTTGCCGCAGGGTACACGTCGGCGGCCTGAACCATAGGAATCATGTGAATTTGATGGCACACCTGGAATACGTCTCGGCCGCTATCCATTTCCCGTGAGCGATGCAAGTACGTGAGACCTGTATTCAGGCCCATGGATTCTACGAGATCGTGTCCGCTTTAGGAATCATCCATCACTGGAGCCTCGTGCGAGCACAGCTTAAGACGTGAGTCCTATGTTTTGGGCACATAAAGTCCGGTATTGGCACCGCTCGCGGGAAATGGATAGACAAGAAGACGTGGAATCATGTGGGGCCGAAAAACGTCGGTTTCACGTATTAGGGCCGGCCGCTGTGTATGCTGGGCATCGGCGTCCTGATTGAATTCAATGCCTTTCTCACAGCCAATTTTCAACGCCCTTGGGAGGCCTGGCCATTGGAAAATGCCTATCCGTGGGACGAGGCAATCCTCGGTATAATTCGCGGATGCATAACTCTATGCAAGACGCTGCAGGTACGCGGTAGGATGCAGGTACGCGGTCGAGCAGGGGTATTATATTGCTTCCCACGTGCATGGCAGAGGCAAAAGAAGTAAGGTTACCGAGCGGTCGCGACTCCGTCCTCAACTACACAAGGCGTGTCCACCGCCGGAATGAGGACGCGACAACCTAGAGATAGAGTCGACACATTTCTCTGTGCCTCACGGCCGCCGTCGACAATGTACCTCGTCGCTGCAAGCACCAATGTGACCGAGACCGTGTTACTGTAGGACATCCAAACGTTGAAAGCGGGAGTTGTTCTGAGTGATGGTCCGACGTCAGCCCCTAGGTATGAAGATCACTCAGCGTCTTTGAGGTCAGAGAGTAGATGGGCGAATCTCGCAGGGAGGCTTTCTGGTCGAAAGTGCCCGAGGTTTCCTAACAGGGTTTAGCAGCATCACCCGTAACAGCTTTGGCCCCTTCACTACAAGGACTGAGACGCGTAAGAGCAATATCGCAGTCGTCTGCGACTCTCAAGCCTCATCTTGGTCGCCCTCGGCAGTGTGTACGACCGGTTGGGACATGTCTCCGCAGGCGAACGGGATACGTACAGATCGTATGCCGAGTGGATCTTCACGAAGCGAGAAGTGCCACACGACACCACGCAGCGATCAGTATTCCACGTTCCGTCTTCGCTGGGCGGTGAGGGCTTCCGACGGCCTCGGATGGTCATGACGAGTATTGCGGCGAAAACCCTGTGGCGTCGGCGTCGCTGTGCCTGGAGCTTTGTGTCGGTAGCCACCTCGGATTTCGCCAGTTTGTGTCTTGGCGGGCCTTGAAGTCTGTTCTCGCGTGCATCGCCACCGGAACCCCTCCAACAGAGGACGTCGCGAAGCGCGACCGTTATAACTCTAGAAGCCGAGACAAACGCCGTAACTCGCCGACAAATCCTCTGATGAATGATCCATTGAATGCCCCCATCATCGCCACGCTCTCGTGGCACTCTATAAAACGCTCGCGTGAAGGATTTGCACCTCAACCCTTGCTCGTCCGCCGTCCGGTGCAAGACCATCATGCCCCACGTCGGACCTGGAGTACAAGAGGCCCTCGTTGGGTGAGTCGCGCAGCGCATACTACTACTATTCGCGTCAGGCTGAGCATTCTCCCGCAGCATCTTCCTGGAGACGTTGCTCTATGGTGCGTGTAGCGGCTGCCTGAGGGGAAGGCATCCTGACCACCTCTCAGGCGCGTTCTTCGTCATTTCGGTCGACTGCGCTCGCGCGCTGCGTCACCGCATGCTGAGCGGCAACACGCATTGGTACATGTTGAGCACTTTCGTCGCCTTATTCATATTCATTACGATGGTACGCTCCTCGACCTATGTCAAGGTCGCCACTCACATATCTCACCAGCGCGTCGTCGTCGACCTCAAGCGGACGATCGTGTCGTTCTGCAATCCGAGCGATGAAGGTGCCATCGACTTGGGTGCTCCGGCGTCGGTACGCCGAACCTCTCTTCTTCGTTCCTCATTCTCTAACTCCACGCGCAGGTGGAAAGCATTATGACGAACCTTCTTCTCGTTCTCATCACTGTCACTGCCGATATGTTCCTCGTTTACCGCATCTACATCGTGTGGAAGCGGACCTTCTACATCATCATCGTGCCGATCCTTCTTTGCTTGGGCACTGCTGGTACGTCACGCTTTTGGATCACACTATGGCAGGAGGTTAACTTGCGTTCAGGTGGCGGTATCTACGTTGTATATTGCCTCGCAAACGCCGTCCCGAAGAACGGCATTGCGGCGTATCTGCGTATCGCGACCGCGTTCTCATACTTCCTCTACTTCACTCTGGCAGCCAATGTGTTTGGCACTCGTGCGTAGTCTTGACTCTGACGGACGAACTTCGCTCATACTGTGTAGTCCTCATTGCTGGACGCATCTTCTGGATTCGGAGGCAGTCCGCTCGTACACGGTCTGGGACCGACGCAGTCACGCACATCGTCACTCTCATCGTGGAAAGCGGTACGTACATCAATATCAGGAGTTCCTGTCACTAATAGGTTGTAGCTGCAATTTATTCGGCCGTTCTCATCGCTGAGATCACAGTCATTGCTCGCGGCAGCCATGCGGACTTCCTGTTCATTAACTTGGTGCGTCGTTCATCCATGCGCAGTATCATTGGAGACTGACCTTCGAATAGATCGGTCCGCTCGTAGGCATCGTCTTCGCGTACATCATTATCCGCGCCAGCTCCAGCACTTCGTCACAAAATACGTCGCGGGGCCACACATCCGCATTGTCTGCAGGTTACACCGGCGGTGGCCACCACTCCAACTTCTCTCGCGGCGGACCGCAGTACGAGACTCGTCCCCGTCACCCCGACCAGGACCCTCGTGTCACGGACCCCGTGCAAATTCGTCTCGAGACCATGGTACATACAGAGAGCGACCTGGAGCGCGACAAGTACTGATCGTTCACCGTGCGTATCGGTTTGTTCATGAACTCACCGCGTATATGCGCGGAGATCGGCTTTGCGCAATGGGTGAAATAGTAGGACAATGCGTGCATGTACTGCTACACGCTGTTGTGCCAACACGTCGAGGTTATTGTTGTGCTTTCTTGTCGAGCAAAATGTATTTTAGTTGATGCAGCAATAGGGACTGCCGATCCAACCCACATGCTCGACCAAGTCTTCCCTATTTCGGACACGTCGTCATTGCTGCCATGGAATCACCGATCTCGGACCCGCCAGGTTTCCACGGTCACCACGGCGTTCTCCAAAGAATGGACTAGCGCGCTTCCATAGTCACACATGCTCGCGCAGCTGCGCGCACTCGATCTGAAGAAGGCGTCGTGCTCGAGCTGCGGCCCGGCCGGATGGACGGTGTCACGCGGGAGGTATATTGAAAAGTACAGACTCAATAATTCGTTTTTCTTCCTGTGGTTAAATCTGCCCTGAATGCTTGGCAAGCAATCCTGGTGCAAAGTGGGGTGTTGAATGTCGTCCTTTGCTTGCTAGGACTCAGTATGTACGGCACCTAAATTTCAGCCGAAACAGCATGGGAAGATGAACGGGCTTCTTGGCCGCGGCATCGCGTTGTTCTCACGCAGCTACGAGATTACGCCGCGGCCGCGAGGCGAGATCCAGAGATATCCCGACAGCAACGAGCCGAATGAGAAGAGGGGAAGCAGCGCGGAGCGACTCAACTTCACAGTCTAAGGCGTTGCGCCTGAATTCTCTTCACAGGGGTTGAGAGTCGTGGAAAACTTCAGTGCTGACGCACATGTGCTCACGTATCTGATGGAGATCCGCGGAGAGTACGATGTTCAATGCCAGGTGTAAAATCGAGATTTACGAGTGTATGGCTTCCACGCGGACAGCAAACCGTTTGTCGACCGAGTCGCGACCGTGTGAAGAGTTACATAGCAATTGTACCTCATCTGTGAAATACGCGCAGCGCCTGTAAAATCGAGTCTGAGATCGTGAAATGCTGATCCTAGGGGGTTCAAGAAATACAGTACTGGGAGACCGCGCAGTCCTAGAGCTCCTGATTCTCGCCAAGTCGAGGCACCCAGTCAGAAAAGTGGAGCATACCACTCTTCGACCCTGACCGTATGCAGAGAGATGAAGTACGATGAGACATTGAGATCAGACTGCTGTTCGGGCGCTCGACTTCAGATCGGGGAATACGCCAAGCCTGGGATGTGCTGCCCTTTGGCCGAGGACCGCATACATACAGAGCTGTTATAGAGCACAATTCGATGTCTGGTAGGTAGGTAGGTAGGTGTCACAAAGCCTTCGGCGGTATAGCATGGTGTACTGGTTGAGGCAGGTCCAGCTTGTCGCCGAGGTAAGGACTGCCTTGCACGCCTTGAACCACCGTGTTGGGAGTTTCCCTGTTATAGCATCGCCAACGCCCTGCCGAAGAAGTTCAGCTGTATGGCTTCCCGTCCTGACCACAGCAAGTCTGGCGAGTAAGTGGTCGGAAGCAAGTCGTGATCCGTAACATGAACTCCGCTCAACCTCGTTCCGACCATCATGGCATCGTCTCGTATTCAGGACATAGACCGGCCGTTGCACAGAGCAAGCCCTCAACTACGACGTTCGATCGTTTAATCCGCGCTATTTGCTGCGGCACGAGCTTCAAATACGATTGCCAAGGTGTCAAATCGCTATGCATGGTGTTTGCGGCCATTCTACAGCTCCCAAGGCTCAGCGCTGACCCATGTGCTGCACTGTGGCTTGACATTGATCTGTGGTCTGTTGTATTACCGCCCTTCGCACGCGTACGGGATGCGCGCCTCATCATTCTGCGCAGCCCCATAGGGTCCTTAGGCTGTCTCTGGCGCCTCCCTCTCCCTCATTGTCCCTCTTCGACTCTCATGCTACTCACTAAAGCTTCATGGCCGTCTTGGCTCTTTTCTTCTCCAGTCGCCGCCTCCTCAGCAGCTCGGACAACCTGGATGGTGTTAAGCTGCGGCTTTACAACTCCCCGTACGACTGCTTGGACCGATGGGCCTGAAACCAATCTATATAGAGCCATCCACGAGATTTGCTACCATCATTCTGCCCGCTTGCTGTCAATGCGACTGGTCCCCGTATCCATATCGTGCCACGGCGTGCCATCTGTTAGGGACCATTACTGCACGCTTGCGGGTTCTCTGCGTCCATTCCCAGTTCACGAATTGTAACACGCTTCTCTGGCCGGCGAGTCGTTCGAGGTAGATGTCTACTCTTTCCGCGCCGCGCGGTTGTGGCCCTGTCACGCGCCGAACCACTCACCGTAGCCTCCTTGTTTCGTCGCAGACCTGACGGGATCGTCGCTTCATGGCAGTGCCACACTGCTCACGCCCGGTCATAAACTTAATAATCCGAGCTACCGTTACCTTTGGTTCGTCCCTCCGGCTTCATTCGGCCATCTCTCTTGTCCGCATGTCTTCTTCAAATCCGACCGATTCTCTTGGTGCTCTTTACCAGTATCTTATTGGAGCGCTGATTGCAGTCTTCATGGAATCGGTTCTGTATGGTCCGCTGGGTCTAGCTCATCTTGCCGTCGTTGCACGAAGACTGACAGTCCGCACCTCAAGGTGTGAACGTCGTTCTCTTCTCCGTTACCCTGTACAGTCAGAGGTATGATATCAGTTCTCCGAGCGCATCGTGAATGACCGTAGCCTCAGGAAGAAGGCTACTACCTGGCCGGTTGTGATATCACATGGTGCAATCGCGGCCATGTTCATTCTTTCGAGCTTCCTCTGGGCTTCGAACGTGACCGTCATTACTCGCCAAACCATGTTCTACATGGGACATCACGACGACACGCTCTCAGTCGTTGAGCGCTTCGTTGCAAGCATGTCATCGTTCTGGCCTGTAGTAGTCATGGACGATGTATCCTTCGTGCTTCTGGTGCGCCTTTATTCTACCATGTGGTTATCATTGCATTCGTCGTACAACCGCCTTAATCTCGTGCAGTACCTCATTGGCGACACACTCATTGTCGTGAGTCCGCGGTCACTGCTGGAGTGGAGGAACGTCGCGCGTGTACTGACCAGTGTCAGTGGAGGATGGCGGCGCTGCGGCAATGGCCCAGGTGGGTCATGCACATAATGTTCACGGTATGGCTTGGGACGCTCGGTCAGTGATTTTCGTCTTGCATCGATTCGATCTAACATCATTCGCCGTGTCACAAGTGTGCGGGGTAACCGCAATAGGGTGCTTGTCTCAGTCTTTCGTTCCAAATCTCACGGACCAGCGGATCCTTCGACTGGCGTTCGTATTCGAGGACATCAGTTGGGTGTCTTCTACAGTATTCAACTTCTTAGCCGTCGCGTTACTCGCGCACCTTGCGTTGTATGTATTTTTCATCGAGTCTCGATAATCACCCCTAACCCCGTTGCAGGCACCATCGTCGCAATAGCCGTCTCATCAGTCCCACCAACAAGACGACGGTTGATCGTGTACTGGCTGTCCTGGCTACTTGCGGGGCAGTCTACGTCGTTCTCGGGGTGCGTGACCCCATGAAGCAGCCTGAGCAGACTAACTTTGCTCCGCCAGATTCCTAGATTGACGACGATTGGAAACGCTGCGCAGAGCTTCGATAAGAGCTCAGCCCGGGATCGCGCACAATCAACTGCTTCCCAAATCATTGAATGCATGCTGTACCAACTCGTTGTAAGTGCGCGCTGCATTTTCATCGTTCTTTTCTGGCCTGATGCCTTACTTCTAGTGCCTCTACCCCACCGCTGTCACCGCCGTACTGTTTTACAGCTCGAAAGTCCTGAATAGGGGAACCGGCACCCAATTCGGACCCGGCTTGGGGACGTCTCAGATTGGTGTCTAAGAACGCACGCCCGTTTATGGCCTACCAGTAGGATTCCTCGCTCACTACGTGTAATCCTCTTTAATCATATCGGCCGCCTAAAGCAGCCATATTTAACTTTTGTTCAGCAATCCGAGCATTATTGCGTACCTTCTCCCCGATTGCGTATATTGTTTGCTGTGGATGGCACGCTGGGATCTGAGCGACGCGTAGGCGGTCAATTCGTGCACAGAATATGTCGCGCCGAATCTCACAATGGGTATAACGGATGCATCGACCTGGCCATAGAATGAGAGTTTATCTCCAGAGAGGACAGCCTGAACGCACCACATGCAAATTCGCAGTACCGTACACGCGTAAGCGTTCATCCACAACACCGTTGTCCTCCCGGGGAAGCATCGCCGCAGTTCCAACAGGATGCCAAAGCGTCGTTGCCTGCTGTCTCACATGCTCCTCGAGCTCAGCGTCGCAGAGGTCGGATCCAGGGTCAACGTGCCGAAGAAAGTATCCTGCGATAGGGGCAGTGCGCATGAGACGGCGCGAGTAGCGGACCATATCCATGAAGATGCCGAAGTCGAGCGGATGGCTGAAATAACGAGGATCGATCGAGGGTGCCGCGTGAGGGTCTGGAGAGGCTATGTGCACGTGTCCGCGGGAGAAGGGTCGGAGGAAGATGTTAATGTGCGAGTGATAGCGTTTGCCCACATCTAGCTGGCTGGCGAAGCTCGCAAATCCGGGAGCCTGGATGATTCTACGGCGGTGAGATTGGGAGGGGGGACGATGGCATCGTCCCGCTTACTCTGCCTGAGCTTGACCAGGTTCTCCTAGGTACCCGGCCAGCAATGCATGTTGCTTTGCATAGTCTTCGACTGGACCATTGGCGTGCCGTGTCGCGGACGCGAGGTGTTCTTCCAGCCGCTGTTGAGAGCCTGCTAGAATCGGAAGGCCGGTCATGGCGACAGCAGAATGCATATGGGAATACTTTCCCTTCTGCTGCAAACTGCATAATTGTTTCAATATGTCGCGGACAAGAATCGCGCGGCTGCACTCACTACTGTGCCCAGAGTTCCGCATGCTTCGAAGGATCCCGCGTATCGTCCCATGTGTCGCAATCGGCCGTCACCTCGTAAGACATGGGAATATAAATGTGATCTTCTGCGACGCTGGGAGTGAGTACACTGTACAAGCCACACCGCGATTGAACGCACGCAAGTTCTCTCCTACTCCCGGAAGATCCACGACGCATTCGATATCGTACTCTCGCAATATCGCGGGGTTCCCAATTCCTGAGAGTTCAAGCAGCTGTGGCGTCTGGATAGCACCTTCGCAGATCCATTGACGGGTTAGCTATCGTCCACGAATGGCCGGATGTCGCAAATTTACTGACCAGCTGAGAGAATGATAGCACGTCTCGCTGTCGCATGCAGGATGGTCCCATCACGATGTGCTGTAAGCTGTACGCCTTGAGCGACGCAAAGCTCATTATTCTGGCCGGCCGAAGTTGAGGGCGCGAAAGTGACTTTAAGGGCATGTGCCGACGTGACGAGGAGCAGATTTGTCCTATCCGCGTTTGGAGCCCAGTATGCCTGCGCACGCAACGTCCATCAAGCAACCTATCGAGCTGCAGGTACCATGCCATACGTACCGTTGCTGCATAGCTGCGCGTAGCCGTCCTAGGATCGATGCTCCCCCCAAACGTCCACGCGCCGACATTGTGGCCGTTGTCCTGATCATGAGTAGATCCTTAGCGTACACGTCGAAAGAGAGCAGAGCGGCACTAACTGGGTCCAAGTTCTCTTTAAGACCACTTGCACGCACCGCGGCAAGAAACTCGGTGTGCTTGTCATTGACGTAGTTTGGGTACGACGAGATCAACGGGCCTGAAGAGCCGTGACACTCCGGGTTGAACCTCGCAGAGTACTTCTCCTGTATCTCAGCGGATGGAGCGATCGTCGTCTCTGCCTACGACAGGATTAGGAGCAAAGAGTGATCAGCCGGGACTCAGACGTCTGTGAATGGTACGCTGTCGCCGAGCTGACCTTGCACATGTATCCACTGTAGAACGATGGTCGGCGAGACTTCAACCGACAAGTCCGCCGACAACATGCGGGTATTGCTTCGTTTTGCGGCGTGATCCTCGCAGCCGGGGCCTGAATAACCGCAGACTGTCGGTCCAACGAAAATGGCGGACATACAGCCAAAAATTTCGTGCATCCGCCGCTCGGAGCTTCCGAGATACCAGCAGGGAAACCACCTATAGGCAGTGAAATCTTGTACTCCTTTGACGCTCAGGATTGGACCGTTTTCCCGTTCCGTCGTCCAAATCCGACACTTAGCTAAGATCTTGTGACGTGACACCGAAACAACACAGTATACAGTATTGTTCACAACTGATAACAACACATCACCTCCTGTGGCCCGCGCCGCCAGCGGTGAAATCAGGTCGTATAGACCTCGAAGCTACATCCTTGCGGCAGTTCTCCTTCATCTGTTCTCTGTTCCCGAAACTGGTAAGCTCACGCAGCATGAGCAGCGCGCAACGGACCCACTAATCACCAACGACGTACCAGAGTGTCCGACCGAAGTCCGCCCCAGTCTAGCCCTGCGCGCTTGAACTATTCTCTACGAGCTTTGTAGGCGAGCGCCGACGGGACTTAGAAAGTTGAACGCCACGGCCCTTTATACTGTGACTCACCTAGTTCCGTGCCGTGGCTAGACACTTCACGGAGACTGCGAGTGTCATCTTTCATGACTGACATGCCGATGCAGCTGGCTGGACCGCGGGTGTTCGATGCTCGGCGGTCAAGCTTCCGAGGACTCCCGAATTTGACGCGGAACCTCGGCCACGCCTTTACGCTGCATGGACGCACAACATCGAGCTCGGATTGAAATTGGTGCCATGAGCGATACTCTGTCTTGGGTATTGAGTTATCATTTAGAGAGAAGGCGTACATGAGAGGAAGTCCTCCGATTATAGGCAGAGCTTCCGGCGGCGGCGGGTCGAGCCCGAGCCGCCGCCAACGGGTCCAAAGTCCAGAACTAGCCGATAATCGGTCGCATCTTCGCCGCGACTGGGCTCACAGTGATCGCAGGATCTCTCGCCAATTCCAACCCGACATCCCGAGCTTCTCCCACGCTGAACTCAGTATATCAGTTATAAGCCATCATGCGCCAAGTGGACAGACAGTCGTAGTCGGCCGCAGAACCGCTGTTGGCTCACAGGCTTTAGCGAGCGAATACGGATGAGTTTTTGCACGCACCGAGTGTTCGCCATGAAGTTGATCTAGTGCGTAACACCGTCAGCGTAGAGGAGGGAGGATTTCGTGTCTGAGAACCGTACAGCAGACGTCCCGCCGAGGACTTTCCCGCTCAAATTGGAGTTCGTCAGCCCATACCTCTACTTCGAAACTCGAAGGACATACCGAGACATCAGAATCTTGCGTCCATTCAGTCCAGGCTGCGGTACAGTCTCGAACTTCCAATCAATATCCGAGCCGATCGTACGTCCAAAGTATCCTGTACGACGCCTTCCTCTAGTACCTCTCCAACGCGCAGACGATATAGGTACCGGGAACGTTGATGTCCTCCCTGTCGGGCAAGTACTCCCCCGCCTCGACAATACCCACAAGCACACCAGGATCTTCGGATAAACTGCGAAACATTGAGTCCATGGTATGGGGTACTTACGAGAAACGGACCGTGCGGCGACAACGAGACCGGCGGTGCCGCCGCCTACGATGATGTAGTCGAACGACGTCTGCGCGAACGTTTCTGCTGCTACGATGGGCATGAATAAGGAGGAAAGAGGAGAGAGATAGTCTCGTGGCTGCGCATGCAATAGATCGTGAGTGGCGGCCGGCCTCCCGGCTACCGACGAACGCGAATGCGTCCTGTTCCCGCTTCCAACTTCAGGAAGGTATCTGCGTAAGGAGCAGACAGACAGTGCGAACGCGAGCACATCTCAGGCGACGGCTGAAGGAAACACGGAAGTAGCACAACCCCCGTCTTATATAAGTAAGTAATTGGGGAGCAAGCAAGCAACTGACATCCATCCAACGAAGCAAGCAAGCAAGTAAGGAAAACGCAGCGGCGTGCGTTCATGATTCAGATCAACGACGCTGATTCGGCTTGGCCCTGATTTTCGGAAACTCGAGCGGCACCTTGAGCGTCGCCCACTTGACGTCCGTTGCGCCCTCTGCGACTTTACGCCCCGTAGGCGGCGCACCGATCTGGCACCCCAAACTCCGGAACCACATCTGCACCCTATGTTTTCATTGCGTGAGCTGTGGGAAAGAGGCAGTACGGAACACGGAACACGCACTTGGGGACGGGCGCATTGTTCATCGTCTGCGCGACGAGCGCTGTATCTGCGCTCGAGCCGTCTGCGCGGAGCATCAGTGCGAGCGTCCACGTCGAGTGTTTCGTTTCCATCGCAGGTGTGAGTTGGAGCCTAGACGAGGAGAACGTCAGTCGAGCAGATTTGGAAGGGCGATGGCGAGGCGAGAAACGTACTGTCCGTCACGCCCCGTTTCCATGAACCGAGCCGCCATCCCGTCCACGACGACTTTCGGCAAGCCAGGTAACGCCTCGTACAGCGCCGCACGGTCCTTTGCGCCTTTTGCGCCTTGCGCGACGCGGCGGAAGGCGAGGAGCGCCGCGACGTACCACGTTATTTTCCTACAACGCGCGTGAGCGAAGAGCGATGGAGGGACCGGGATACGAATACGGACAGGGAAACTTTGTTGAGGTGAGGCGCAGCGAAGAGCGAATCGAGCATGTAGGTGAGCCAGCCGACAGGACGGTGCGGGAGGAGCATGTGTCGCTCGCGCGGCGTTTTGGCGTCTTGCAGCTTTTTGACGCTCGCGTTGAGGGCGGAGAACTCCGCGTCGGGTATCATGCCGTTGAGTGGGTACGCCTGAGTGAGGAATAAGTATTGGGGGAAGTCACAGTTGATAGAAACTCGGTGGAAACTCAGAGTGGAAACTGTAGAAAACGTGTGTCGAGTTTCCGGACCCAACTGTGACAGCCCCAGAAACTCGACGGAAACTCGATAGAAACGGGCTGCGGCAGAAAGTGCCGTTTGCTGCGGGTGGAAACTGTCTTGGCGAGTTTCCGGTGAGTTTCCGCCGTTTCCACTCGCCGAGTAGAAACTGGAAACTCGCGGAAACTGCGAGTTTCCACAGTTTCCACCCGCGAGTTTCCATCCCCAGTTTCCACTCGAGTTTCCGCGAGTTTCCACCACTGTGACATCCCCTATTGGAAAACAAGCACGAGTTAGAACGCACGTCTTCGGGTTTGGTAGCGTTGAGGTCGAACGGCGGGACGAGTCTCCCCTCCTCTGCAATATGCACCGCTTCCTCTGTAACCAATCAGCAACATCCCGCAGCGAGTAATGAACGCACCTTTAGTAGGCAGCGCCTTTGTCTGCACTTCAATCCTCGCCTGCAAATGGTCCGCGACGCCCCTCATAGCGCCGACATCGACCTTGTTCCTCGCAGCAGCTCTAATCGCCGCCTGAGCCTTCTTAGTCCCAAACGCCGTCCCCAGCTCCACCCGCGCCTGCTGGAACCCGGCGTCGGCGCCCGTCACGGCGGCGGTGGCGAGCGACTTGAGCCGTTTCACCCGTCGGTCGAGGACGTGCAACGGTGCGCGGCGAACGCGGAGGGAGTGTGTGCGCTTGTCGTACAGCGCGACGAGGTATCTAGAGGGTGTTAAGACTGGGTGAGGCGGCGTCGGCGTCGGTGCGCACTGCGAGGAGCCGGGATGCTCGCGCCCTTCAAACTCGACGCGCGTCGTCTCGCCCGCAAGGAGCTCCCCGTCGCCCGTAGAGCCGTACACGCCGAACGGGGTCTCCTCCGCAGGCTCGATCGCCGGGAACGACGCTGAGGTGGGTAAGTAAATTTTCAGAAGAAAGCTGGTCTCGCACCCAGACGCGGACCGAGATTCGTCTCGAGGTCGGACGACTTGACTTTCAGGCCTGCCGGCGACGGTGACCGTTTGCGCTTTTTTGACGCCGTGCTGGTCGACATTGAGCGAGTTGAAGAAGAGTTGCAAACGCGCCGGGCTCAACCGGAAGTGTACAGTCAGAGTGTACCCAACCACTATTCAGGCGATAGTGGAAGTGTACAATTTGTTCACTCGCGACTTGGTTGAGGTAGGCAGCGGAGCAATGTATTGTACGTAGAGATATGTAGAGATGTAGACAACACGGAAAGAGAGCGACGAACGAAAGCTGTAGACAACACCAGAATCAGATGAGCATAACGCGAGTTTGTACTACTCGCAATAATGATGGGACGAAGTAACAAAGTACGGTGTACTAGTAAAGCGGCCAGCGAGCCGAGCCAGGGAGGGATTCAATATGTCCTCGCTGCGGGTCGTGACGCGCGAATAACGACGGCGTGCCGTCGCAGGGGTCGGGTGTCAGCATAGACAAGGCGGAGCCGAGCGCGGAGTCGTCATAGGGGGACGTGAGTCGTGGCGTACGCGCCATATCGCGGCGCGACGCTGGGCAGGGGGAGGTGCAGAAACGTCCACCGTGCATCTACCGCCCCCAACTCTCCCGCGCACGCCGACTGACCTCCTTCCTCACGCGCTCCATCTCGTCCTTGACGTCCTTCACCGCGTCCTTGCGCTTCTCCCTCACGCCCCTCGCGCGGACGTTCCCCACTCCCTCCAGCCGCCCGAGTATCTTGCTCAACGCATGCTCGTACGCGTGTACGGCGAGATTGCGCGCGCACACGGGCAGCTTGACGTCTCCGTCGGGCGTCGGCGGCGCAGACAAGGTCGAGAAGTCCAACCGGTCGGGAAACGTGAAGGACTTGCGCATGGCGACGAAGGTAGACGCGAGCATTGTGATTTCTGCGAGCGGGTCTGGCGGTGTGGACGAGGATGCTGCGGCGGTGAGGTCGGGGCAGGTGAAGAGCGGGATGTGCTGCGGCGTTGGTGATGGCGACTTTGGCTTTGGGCCAAGGATAGCTGGAGGTGCGGGCGCTGGTGTCGGCGTCGGTGCCAGTGGTGGTGCGGGTGCGGGTGCGGGCGCCTTCTGAGACGCTGAAGGGCGTGGGACGGGTAAAGGTGCCTGCTCCGCCGCGTCTGCGAGCTGCTGTAATGGCGTCCGTTTCGGTGCATGTGCAGGAGCGGGAGCTGTGGATGGCGGTGTAGTGGTCGGTGAGGAAGACTTTGATGACGAGACAGCACTGGACGGCTGCAATAACGTAAGAGTCAGCGCGCTGTACGTGGCGACGCTGACGAAACGCACCTCGAGCTCGGGGCTGCTCGCGAGCTCCGTCACGCGCAACGCCGCCCGTCGACGCTCGCGCTCTTCCTCGTCGGACGGCGGCGACGGGGCTGCCTCTGGCTCTGGCGCTGGCTCCGGCGGTGCAAAGACGGAGGGCACGCCCATATTCGCTCTGACCCACTCCTCGAACGAGTTGGGCGCGGGGGGCGCGGGGGTGATGGTGCGCGAAGACGAGGAGGCTGCTGGGGGAGGGTTGAGCGCGACGAAGGACGCGTCTGTCTGGCTCAATCATCCTCCGTGACATACGTCCTCTGGGGTGACGACCTCTTCCTCGACGTCGGAATGTGCTTCGTGGTGGGACATGGCGGTGAAGAGACAAACGGCAGTGTCCGGCTTCGGCCTTGCCTTTCTGCACAACACGTCCACCTTCGCACAAGACGATCTCCGCGCTCTGGACGACATGTCTCTTCGAGGACGTTGACAGCGACGTCCAGACGTCCAACGCGACCAACCTGACGACCTACGCGCTCCAGCTATCCCGCAAGTCACGGCCCTCGTCCGCGACCTACAACGCGCCCTCGAGCTCGCGCTTTCTCGTCAAGTCACGCGCTCGTCCTAGCAAGCCCGTGCGCTGACAGACGCCCTCGTCGGCGTCCACTTGCATGCCTCCAGGTCAGTAGCTTCGTTTCGTGTTCTGGTCTCGTACGCTGACTCCAGATCCTAGCAATCACATCTACGACGCGTCCATATTCCAGCCTCGCCCCGCCCCGACTCGTAGCCCTCGCGCGTTAGCATACACCTCGGACGGACTCGGTGAGTAACTGCCCATCCCGCTCTCGCGACTTCGCTTTCTGATGCTGTCTAAAGTGCTCAGCGCCATTCTCGCTGCTTCGAACAGAAACCGCGCACCTATCCAAGACGCCGTCGCATACGACGGGCGCAAGAATATCTATTTACCGATGCAGGTGTGGATTCGTGCGAGATTCTTGAGCCCGAGACTTCCATACGGACAGCATGCGAGGCGCGGTGAGGGTCGCATCTCGCTCATTGCTGATGCTACCCCGCAGAGCGGGGGTCGTTCTCGAGCGCAGGTCAGGGTGTGTAGGCGCCGTTGTTCATCCCGCAGCGCTGACTCTTACTTTGCTTAGGATTACTTCTCGGAGTTGGGTACCGGACACGCCAGCGGGCTGCGCGGTACGCCGATTCGCGCGAGGAATCCGCCACAGACCGCAACGTCTGACCCGGCCGTCCACGTCCTCCGATCCACCTCGGTCTCGCGCTCAGGCTCGGAGTAGGACGCATCGAGCGTCGACATGCAACGTCCTTGCCAGCCCACACGCGACGCGGCAGACGCATCGTGCGAGCACCTCGAGTCCTCGACACGACCGACTTCCAAGACGAACACGCCCAGCTGCGCAGGCGCCGTCCCAGATCGCGGGGCACGACACGGTGAGGATGCGCAGACGCCGAGAAGTCCTACCGGCATGTACGTACGGATCGCGTAGGATAGGGGATAGGCAGAAGAATAGACGACGTTATGACCAAAACGCGCAGCGCACGGAAAGCATGGAGGGAATGAGCGCCGGTGGACATGAGAGAACGGCGACGAACATAGGAACGAAGCTGGATGAGCACGGAATTACCGTGAGCGGGATAGGGGTATGATATGTGGTCGGAAGGACTGAACGAGATGACAACTGCGTACGATGAGCGCCGACATGTGCGTAGTAGCTCGAGAACGACGACGACGGCGAGAGCATATACAGAGAGAGGCGACGGAGGTGTTGGACGTTGCAGGCGTCGATGAACACGGAAAGGATGCAGTGGAAGGCGAAGGAAAGGAACGATAGAGGTCAAACTCACATTCTGCGAGCCTTATATACCCCTACTACACCTCCCACATGCCGAAGACTTCGGCGCGGCACGGAGGACGCGAGAACCATGCGCGTGGGAGCTTTACGAGAGCGGAACCGAGGGGAGACGAGGCATATGCGCTAAGCGCCCAAACCTCCGCCTCCTCGCCCGCCGCCGATTTCGCATTTGCCACGCCGTCCGACCGTCTCATCCCTCAATTCAACCGGGGTCGCTCTCTTATAACGTTCTCAATATAGCTCAGTTAGAGTCTGAGCAAGGGAGAGGGGGTATACCCTCTTCAAAGTCGGAAATGCGCGAAACGTCTCCAAGGTGTTCCTGAGTCTCGCCGTGCGCTCCACGCCTCTCTAGCGCTGCGCACTTCTTTGATTGATGGTATTAGACGCGCTACATTGAGCGGCGAAACGAGTTCTCTGGTCGGTAGGGGTGAAATTGCGGGATATCGCCCCCGTTGTTATCGAGCTGCTTCGCTCCCATTCGCTCGATCGACCTGAATGACTGAGCTATTCTAGCTTCTGAGGTAGCCTTACGTGAGAATCAACCGGTGTGCCCGGGTGTGGGCATACCGAGGACGGTGTAGTCACGGTGTTCCCATGCGTACCCCTACGACCTCTGGCACTGTCTCTGCATCCACAGACGTCGCTGGGCACACTTCGTACTGGAGTTTGGTACCGGCAATCACTCTATACTGCTTCCGAAGTCTCATCTCACCTCCACCTCGAGCACTGTAAGTGTTCAACTCGCAGGAGCGGAGTTCCTGCTTCCGCGGAGAGCGCTGCGAATGCCTCCTGCTCGTCGCTGCGTCCCTCCCTCCGTCCCTCCGTTCAATTTCCGGGCAAATTACGCCGTGCTGCGCTGATGGACTGTACTGAATGCATGTTTGCCGCAATTATTCTACTGGCTACTGGAGAAATGAGAGCAATGTCGCTGGTTCCGCGCCCGAATTAGCGACTCACGACGCTGCGCGTGCGATTGTTAGTCGAGTTATTTCATTGGCTCATTGATAGCTGTATGCATGGTTACAGCTGATGCTGAGCCGAGGTGGTATGCATGCTCGGCATTGAGACTGACCGCCGAGCCGACATGTACAGTCGGTCACGCAGGTTCCAGTCCACTGCATACAGTCCCCCCTCCGGAGTACAGGTTTGGTACAGCAAGAATGTATTTTCCTCACTGTAGCAACGCTTTTTCTGTACTAACTTTGAGTGAAAGTCTCAGTCTGAGTACGCGTGCTGGCATTTCCTGGGCAAGCAATGGAGTGCGCGGAAACATGTCCCGTCCTTGGGAATTCATTGCCGACGCTCAAAGGCTCAAAGGAGTCCGGCAGAGTAGTAATATAGTCTGCAAAACATGTTGTGCTCAGTGGAGGTGCATAGAATTGCACATAGTTATAGTAAGCGGAGGGCTGCTTTTGTTGTCCGGCTCTGCGGCCGTATTCTCGCAGTCACCTTTCCTGTTCTTTGTACTCAGCATGTGCCCGTTTCAAACTGTATGGAAACAGATCAATACCAGCTCTCTCAGTGGGACAGGACACTGCAGAAATGCAGACTCCACACTGACTTGATGTGCATGTAGTCATGGTCGGTCAATGCAGGTCAAGTTTCATCTATTCCCATGTATATGAACTTTAGGTAACTGCCATTTATATGCAGATAGTGTACTTTTCTCACGCTCTCAACCCTGCGGTAGAACGGGGGACTCAATCTCACACAAACTAAAGGGCATTCAATTCGATCCCGAAGCTATCCCGAGTATCCCGAGAAATCCATCAGTGGCCACTCTGACTCCTCTCAACGGTTGAGATCTCCGACGTAGCACGGGGCCTTTCTCGGACACCACAAGTCCACCCCGTGTGTCAATTCATCTACGGGCGGTGCATATGAGTCGGAGAACTTGTCAGCTTCATAAGCGGGCGCTAGCGGGCGCCCAGGAGACGGGGGATCGACGGAAGGCCATCACGGGCATACAGTATCCTCCTTCTTTGGGTCACCGGTCTCGCCGCCGCAGTATTCGGAGGCCGGAAATCAGCGGTGAAAAACTTTGTCTCTCACCATTTCTTGACTCTGCCCACGCTCCGTCGACAAAATCCCCCAGTTCTTCTTTCTCTTCCGTCAAGACTATAAAGTATGTTGCTACTACTGCTCATCTCCCAGTCCACTCCCCTCGCCTATGCTGTCTTGCTGCGGCAGCCATGCTGTCAGTGCTCTCTGCCGCTCTCGCCGTCCCACAACTTTTCCCATCTCCGCCATCGTACGGGAACATCCTGGCATTCTTGCTAACAGCACACATAGGCTCTCTCTCTATCCGCGCCTACCGCTCCTCAGCTCTGTTTGCGGCCGCCGCCCTCGACTTGCCAGCATCCGGTCTTCCCCACCATCACTCCGCCCAGCAAGGAGAGCTTATCGTTGTGAGTCGACTCAAAAGCACTCTCCCTCATCTCCCGCTCTTGGCTGGTCCTCTCTGACTGTTTTATGTTGCAGATAATTGTTGTCATGGCCGTGCTACCCGGCTGTGGCTACCCTGGACTTCATGGCCGCCAGAGCAGTTTGCATTATTGGTATGTCCCCCGTCTTACAGCAGAGAGGAAACTGTAGCTGACTGCGATTTTCAGCTCACTTTTGGACACCACTTGCAACGTCTGATCTCGCGGTTGCCGACGGCGCTTCGCTGACTTCGAAATTGGTCTGTTCTTGCCTCTCAACCATCACCATGGACACCTGAATGCTTGTACCGAGGCTGCTACCGCGTATGTTGTATCTCCTTCTCACGTATCTGCACTTTTCACTGACCGTTTTTATACGCAGATCCGTTCCGCGGTACGGGACTCGGTGTTAGTACTGCGCGGGTTCCCGCCAGCACGGCGTTTCAGTGGTATCCTGCCCTCGTGCAACCTGAGACAAGGGTCAACTATTTTCAGGTGAGATCAACCGTTTCCAGATGAGTCTCGCTTCTGTATTCACCCACAGCTACTGTAAGTCCCGCTCAAGTTGTGTGTGTTCTGTTGAATTATTTCTCACCCTCTCCTTCTCTCAGTCCCCGACTCGGGCACTCCTTCGCGCGCCGTGGCATCTCGCAGCTCGTCACAGCCACCGCCGACGCGCTCGCCAACTCGGATCCAACTTCTGGTCCGACGATCAGCTTTTCCGTCGCCACACTCGCTAGGTCCTGTGTCCTCGCCGACAGGTGTCACTGCGGACTACTATGTACAACAATACAGATAGGTACATCCGCGGCCGAGCGCTTTCAGCTACTCCCGTACGTACGTACGTCTTCGTGGCGCAATTCTTGCTTCACTAACGTCAATCTTCAGAAAATGTTTACACATCGTCCCGTAGCCAGCGGCTACCTATCCGTCATGACTATACCCGCCCACGTTCGACAGTTCTCGTTTGGGACGGCTGCGCGCACTATGGTCTCGCAGCTTCTCGCGCTCAGGGCCCGAACGTCGTCGGCTCGGCTGCTCGAATGCGTTGAGATTCTTCGCATACACGCCAAGAAGATGGCACAGCCATATGAGGTACGTCGTCGTAATTTTCGCTTTCTGCAACAAAACATTTACACATCGTTATAGAGTCGATCGCGAGTTGCGAAGGCCACCGCTTGGATGGATGGGCTCTCGATCTCGAGACGCGGTGTTTATCGCGCACGGTACGTTCCTCGAGGTCTCTCTCCTTGCACCGCGGTTGATTGATAGTTGTTTGTCAGCTCTTTTCTTCTCACCACCACTCCCGCCGGGCGCCACACCCGTACCTCGTGCAGACGTCCCCGTAATGCTCTCCAACCGCGTCGACATTCGCGCGAAGCGCTGGCGTGCGCCATTAGCGTGCAATGGCCGTCTCACCCATCACGCGTGCGACGAGAGCGTCCGTCTCGGGACGAATCCATCCTCTCAGGTTTCAGTTATGCGTCCGACATATCCCGCGGTGCTGTTCGGCATCACGCTCGACCTCTCCTCGTCGCCGACTCGCGACACTCGCAGACGGGCCCGGGCATCGGCGCGCTGACAGCTACTATGTACAACAATACAGAGAGAGTACACCTACTGCCCCACGTGCGTACATCCTGGCCCTGTGTTTGAGCCGTAACTAACGTCGATTTATAGAAAACGTTTACACATCGTCCCGATGTCAAACCTCTGCTCCCCGTGACGTAATACGTAGCTGCGTTGTTTCGCGACGATAGCCACAGGGCTCTCTCGCGTTATGTGCAGGAAATATTCATCTTTTCTCACAGGCTACTGCAACAGTCCTGGCTGCGCGCACTGTCATCTCACGGCTTCTCACGCTCTGAGCGTGAACGTCGTCGTCTCGGTTACCCGATCTCGCACCCGCAATGCGTTGAGATCATTCGCATCCACACCAAGAACCCGGGACTGTCTGGCACAGCTATATACGGTATGTTGTCGTAATTTTCGCTTTCTGTAGCAAAACGTTTACACATCGTTATAGAGCCGACCTATCGCTCGCGAGATACTGGCGTTTGGAGGGACGAGGGACGGACTGTCGATCTCGGTGTCATGCGCGGTTAGTTTCTCCCGAGGTCTTTGCTCGCGCCACGGCTGATTGGTATTGTTTACCAGATCTCCTCTCCTCTCCACCGCGCCCGCCTGCGCCTCGCGCGTACATCGTGCAGTTGCAGCGACGTCTCCGGGTCGTCTCTCCAAGCGCGTCGACGATCGCGTCAAGCGCTGATGGGCGGCCTTGGAGTGGAATGCGTGTCGCCGATCACGCCTGCGACGAGACGCACGCTCTCGTCGCAATTCTATTCTCAGTTTTCGCTGGTCTGTGGTGAGTCACTGGCTTTTCTGGCCTGGATTCGCGCTTACGTGCGTGTCACAGGGTATAAAGTGCTGGACGAGCGTATAATGCGCTGGACGAGCTGTGCCGAAGGCCCGCGTTTCGTCGTCGCGTGCGTAACGTGGCTAGCCAGGTAAGCCCTTGAAGTATTCGTAGTTGCTGAATGTCGTTGACGTGATCGCTAGTTGCAGGGTTCGCGGACAATTTTGTGCGACGGCCGTCGACTTCGAGTGCCGGACACGGGAACTCGACTCCTGCTCTCTTCCTCGCGTATCCGCACGGAATACACTCGTTATGAGACCTTCTTCCACCTCATTGCTGCTCGACACGCGATTTGTCCCGGCCGTGGAGATATTCCGTGTTTATTCGGCAGAGGTGCGCATTTCACCCACTCATCCCCCATTGACCCACGTCGCTAACGCGGATTCTGACTCAACTTTAGGTGTCATATTGACGTGCAAGACGGCGTCCTATCTCTGCCCATGCTCCGGAAGATATGGCGATTTTTGGAGATTTCCACGAGAGCAGAGCGATTTTGGCTCGATATTTCCTTCTATTTCGTGCCCTGTTCGTCTCGACCAGCTGATCTACATCCCATATGGTTGTACCCGTTGTCTCAACCCAATCCCACCTCCGTGTCATTTCACTTTTCTCCCGCATTTGCTCCAATTTCGTCATTCCACACGACTCCGCCCTCCAAATTCGCGTGCAACGTGTTTCTGGGACCGTCTAGTCGTGCATCCGCCCCTCAATATGTACTCTACTAGTCGAGATTGTACATTACGTCAACCCAAATATAGAGATTTGAGCCAAATCGCGTCTGCCAAAATGAGCCATCCTGGATATCTTCACAGGGTCTCACCTCGTCAAACCAAGTCATTTGCACCAGGGCATGCACCAGGGACGTCCCAAGCAGTACCCTGAGGGCTCTCCTGCGCCCTTTCTCTGGCACCGCGCCAGACTCCCGTGCAGGACATACGGCGTTACAGTGTGTCGGTTCAATTCAGTAGGACGTGTTTTTTGCGTTCCTCCTCTTCTCAAAATTTTCGGCGATACCACTCCGTGTTGCGAGACGGGGCAAGGGCGCTGCGAGCCCAGGGAAATGCTCACTCGCGTCTAATGAGCGCGCAGTTTCAAACAATCGAAGTCTATTTTGCACGGAATATGTACACAAGGAACGGACAGGGAAACTTTGTTGAGTGGGTACGCCTGAGAGACAAGTGAGTAGTAAGGAGCGAGCACGAGTTAGAACGCACGTCTTCGGGTTTGGTAGCGTCGAGGTCGAACGGCGGGACGAGTCTCCCCTCCTCCGCAATATGCACCGCTTCCTCTATAATCAATCAGCAACGTCTCCCAGAGAGTAACGAACACACCTTTAGTCGGCAGCGCCTTGGTCTGGACTTCAATCCTCGCCTGCAAATGGTCCGCGACGCCCCTCATAGCGCCGACATCGACCTTATTCCTCGCAGCAGCTCTAATCGCCGCCTGAGCCTTCTTAGTCCCAAACGCCGTCCCCAGCTCGACCCGCGCCTGCTGGAACCCGGCGTCGGCGCCCGTCACGGCGGCGGTGGCGAGCGACTTGAGCCGTTTCACGCGTCTGTCGAGGACGTGCAACGGTGCGCGGCGGACGCGGAGGGAGTGTGTGCGCTTGTCGTAGAGCGCGACGAGGTATCTAGAGGGTGTTAAGACTGAGCGAGGCGGCGTCGGCGTCGGTGCGCACTGTGACGAGCCTGGATGCTCGCGCCCTTCAAACTCGACGCGCGTCGTCTCGCCCGCAAGGAGCTCTCCGTCGCCCGTAGAGCCGTACACGCCGAACGGGGTCTCCTCCGCAGGCTCAATCGCCGGGAACGACGCTGAGCCAGGTAAGCAAAATTTCAGACGAAAGCGGTTCTCGCACCCAGACGCGGACCGAGGTTCGTCTCGAGGTCGGACGACTTGACTTTGAGCCCTGCTGGCGACGGCGACCGTTTGCGCTTTTTCGACGCCGTGCTGGACGACATTGAGCGAGTCAGAAGAAGAGTTAGAAACGCCCCGGGCTCAACCGGAAGTGTACAGTCAGAGTGTACCCAACCACCACTCAAGCGATAGTGGAAGTGTACAATCTGTTCACTCGCGACTTGGTTGAGGTAGGCAGCGGAGCAATGTATTGTAAGTGGAGATGCGTAGAGATGTAGACAAGACGGAAAGAGAGCAACGAACGAAAGCTGTAGACAACACCAGTGACCAGAATCAGATGAGCATAACGCGAGTTTGTACTACTCGCAATAATGATGGGACGAAGCAACAAAGTACGGTGTACTAGTAAAGCGGCCAGCGAGGCGAGCCAGGGAGGGATTCGCTACGGGTCGCGACGCGCGAATAATCGACGGCGCGCCGTCGCAGGGGTCGGGTGTATGGCCAAGGAGCCGGAGCCGAGCGCGGAGTCGTCATAGGGGGACGTGAGTCGTAGCGTGCGCGCCATATCATGGCGCGACGCGGGGGCAGGGGGAGGTGCACGAGCTGACGCTCGCGCAACGTCCACCGTGCATCTTACCGCCCCCAACTCTCCCGCGCACGCCGGCTCACCTCCTTCCTCACGCGCTCCATCTCGTCCTTGACATCCTTGACCGCGTCCTTGCGCTTCTCCCTCACGCCCCTCGCGCGGACGTTCCCCACTCCCTCCAGCCGCCCGAGTATCTTGCTCAACGCATGCTCGTACGCGTGTACGGCGAGATTGCGCGCGCACACGGGCAGCTTGACGTCTCCGTCGGGCGTCGGCGGCGCAGACAAGGTCGAGAAGTCCAACCGGTCGGGGAAAGTGAACGACTTGCGCATGGCGACGAATGTAGATGCAAGCATTGTGATTTCGGCGAGCGGGTCGGGCGGTGTGGATGAGGATGCTGCGGCGGTGAGGTCGGGGCAGGTGAAGAGCGGGATGTGCTGCGGCGTCGGTGAGGGCGACTTTGGCTTTGGGCCAAGGATAGCTGGTGGTGCGGGCGCTGGTGTCGGCGCCGGTGCAAGTGGTGGTGCGGGTGCAGGTGCGGGCGCCTTCTGAGACGCTGACGGGCGCGGGACGGGTAAAGGTGCCTGCTCCGCCGCGTCTGCGAGCTGCTGTAATGGCGTCCGCTTCGGTGCATGTGCAGGAGCGGGAGCTGTGGATGGCGGTGTAGTAGTCGGTGAGGAAGACTTTGATGACGAGACAGCACTGGACGGCTGCAATAACGTAAGAGTCAGCGCGCTGTACGTGGCGGCGCTGACGAAACGCACCTCGAGCTCGGGGCTGCTCGCGAGCTCCGTCACGCGCAACGCCGCCCGTCGACGTTCGCGCTCTTCCTCGTCGGACGGCGGCGACGGGGCTGCCTCGGGCTCTGGCGCTGGCTCCGGCGGTGCAAAGACGGAGGGCACGCCCATATTCGCTCTGACCCACTCCTCGAACGAGTTGGGCGCGGGGGGCGCGGGGGTGATGGTGCGCGACGACGAGGACGCTGCTGGGGGCGGGTTGAGCGCGACGAAGGACGCGTGGGCAGGCTGCATCGCCGGGCTGGTCGGCATCGCGGCCTGCATCACTGGCACCGGCGCCGGCGCTGGCTCGTCCTCCACGACCTCCACCTCGACTTCGACTTCAGTCTCGACCTCGACCTCCTTGGTTGGCTGTTTTTCCTCATCTTTCGTAACAGCTTCGTACGCCTCCTTTGCGCGCCTGGCCTCCTCCATAGCGCGATAATAGCGCTCCCTGGCAGCCGTGCGTCGGTCCTGCGCAGGATACGGGTTGAACGTCGCTGGGCGTAGCGGCATCGTGTGCGACGGCGACGGGGTGAGTCGGATGGGTCAGCTACGGTATGTGGGAAAAAGGCTCAAGAAGGGAACGGCCATCGGAGCACCCGTGGTATTTACGCTCGGCGCTTTTAGTGCTCACCCGTGACTAACCAGCTTAGCTAACCATCCGTCCTCCCTCAGCCAAGTCATCCTTAGCTAAGCTCCTCACTTTTCTCGGCCCCCCTAACTATTACCGCCCACCTCGTGCTCTCAAATATCTCGCCCCGGTCGGGAACGCGCTGACACCCTGCTCCTCGCCATGCCAGACTCGACAACGACGGGATGCCTCCGCTCACCTCGGCACAGCCCGCGCCGCAAAGTAATCCGCTTGGTCACAACTCTCAGGACAGTGAGTTACTCCTCTGTCTCCTACCTGAGCAAGGAACAGCCTCACATCGGCCGTGATTTACGAATCCGCCGCCGGTGCATGCCCCTCGGGAGAGGTCCGTTCCGCTGCACCTCCGGGTCTCAGGAGGACGGAATGCAAAGGATGACGTTTCTTGTCGTACTACCACATTCGCATCGGCGACAAGAGACGACTGCGGCTCGACCAATCCGACAATGTAGTGCATGTCATATATAGTACTACCGTGGATGACGATTGTAAACTTTACAATTGTAACTGTAATGTTTACTCCCGCCCCCCTCGTCGATTCATCACGCGAGGAAGATGACAGCATTGTCCTCGCTCGCTCAAGACCACAAAGTAGCTGAGTCAGCCCTTTAGGGCATCGAAATCCGCGCGGATGACATCGCATCATGAGCCACCATCCGACTGGAGCCGAACAGCAGTTACGGTGCCGGATACGCAGTCCTGTAACTGTAGCTGCGACCTGATAGATGTGTGCTACCGCTCCCGGTCAGGCGCTGTGCAACATGACAGCAACTGTACAGTCAGTCAACGTGAAGGCCGTGGGAGTCCAAGCACCCGAACTAGGATCCGGAAGTGATGACATAGGGCGGATGACGAGCCCGACGCGCTCGGTCATAACTTACCAGCAACGATCGCTGACTCAGCCTGTCCTGTGGCGAATTCGTAGTCCCCGACGGCACAGGCTATTCCCCATCCGAGTCCTCAGTCCAGCGCGTGCCGAAGGAAAGGGAGAGAACATGACTCGTTGTTAGTCAGAGGCCCGTGCTGCGCGTCCCGAGTCCCGAGTGCCGCCGGCGTCGGGCGTTGCAGATTTCGTCCTCGCCAATCCGGACCGTCACCCTGCGGATATGGGTTTGTCAAGCTGGATCTGCTCTGGTTTTGTTAAGTTAGAAACGATGTTACATTGTAAAGTGTCGCTCTGGGGTGTTTTGTTCTCATCCAAACTCCGACCCACACGTCATCATTCTCGTTTTACTTCTTCTCCGAATCTTCTGAATCGCGTCTGCACTACCACACGCTCCCTCGGAATTAACTGGCTCAGCGCGCGCTTTTGATTGTCTTCGTGTTACCAGACTTTTGAGCAGCGTTACACGCCACCGGCATGCGACTTCGAGGAGCCGCTCATGGCGATGTATCTGCGCCATCACTATCCGTGGTCAGGGCTTGGATGCACGGATGCTAGTATTAGTAGTAACTTACAAGTGCGCGACGTGCGTATATCCAAGACGTAACTATAAACTCTGAACGTGGCCTCTCTCGCGTTCGCATCATTGTGACTTCCAGATCCAACATTGGTCCTAGAGCACCTCTCCATCGATGTTCACAAGGCCGCTATTTAGGGTTATCTCGACAGTGGCACCGCGCTTGATCTGCCAGGGATCCCTGCGCGACTTGTGTGTTGTCTTGACTTCGGGTGGCGCCCCGGCACCGAGCACAGGCTACAGGATAATTCTCCCCGAGCCTACACTGTGCGGTACTCGCTGATTGTGGCACCGCGACCGGACATACCGTACCTTTATCAGTCGCGCACAGGACTGGAATACGCAGGCAGTTTCTATAATATGCCATCGCCGCTATCCGAGCGCTCGCAATTATCGCTCGTTTGTGCATCTGGGAGTACGACCCTGTTGCATATGGAGCGCTGTCCACAGCGGTTTACATGTTGACCGCCCGTCGCGGTTAAAACAGCGTGTCTCCGGAAGATGGACAGTGGGCGCGCGCTTGATGTTGCATATCGCTCTTTACAGAATCCATGCGGTCCGCTAGACTTGTACCAGCTCACGCTGAGGGACACATCCATGATACATATGCCTTCCTCCATCCGCATCCCTTCCGTTTAAACACCGAGCGCGCTTTCAGTTGTAGGGTCGACATCCATCCTTACACCTGGATCAGTCTCCTTTCGCTGACAGCTGTCTTGGCTACTGCTTTGACGTTTTGACGTGACGCTCGCGCCCGGGCGACAGGGATACTTGGTTTACCGCGATTGTAGCCGACGTCGGTAAAGCGGTACACCATATACTACATAAGGACTGCAGCCACGCCGAGACTCCTTTGGGTATCGTTATCCTCCTCCTCCCATGCCCATTGTTTCAGCGGAAGAGTTTGCGCGCACAGCTTTCGACTACATCGTCGTAGGTGGCGGGACTGCAGGGCTTGCCATTGCCGCACGGTACGGGTCACGTCTCACCCTCGCATGCTCACACGCTAACTCTGCGTAGTTTATCAGAGGATCCGGATGTAGTTGTTGGTATCATCGAGGCGGGGGAGTACCAGCCGGACCGGGAGGATATTAACGTCCCTGGTAAGCATCTCGGCAGCGTCTCTGTCAATGAGTACGCTAAGCTATGAATACATAATCCCAGGATACTTTGGTCGAACTATCGGTTCCGACATTGACTGGAAATTCGAGACCGTGCCC
Organism: Exidia glandulosa HHB12029; assembly: GCA_001632375.1. Classification (NCBI taxonomy): domain Eukaryota; kingdom Fungi; phylum Basidiomycota; class Agaricomycetes; order Auriculariales; family Exidiaceae; genus Exidia; species Exidia glandulosa. Next base: position 28,451 of record KV426244.1, on the reverse strand, counting down.
CAGCCTGGGCTCAACGGACGCAAGCTCCTGATGTCCCGGTGCGTTGGAGCACTGCTGCCCGTGTCTACCAGTCGCAGGGACCTTACGCTCATTCCACTTGCAGCGGTAAGGTTCTCGGAGGAACGTCTGCTGTACGCCTTTTGGAACCGTCTCAAGTTATTAATCTCACAGCTGCTCTTCGTAGATCAACTTTATGGCGAACATCCGGTGCGTCCAATTCGACTGAAACTGCTGATCTCTCATTGACGTGGGGAACTCCAGCGGTTCTGCCGCTGATTACGATGGTGCGCTCGTATTTAGGGGATCAGGTGCCACCTCTGACCTACTGGCTGCGTGTTCAGCTTGGGAGCAACTCGGGACTCCGGGCTGGAACTGGCGAGAAATGCTGCAATACATGTGCAAGGTGCGCTGACTATTTTGAGCACTTGATCATGAGTCTCCATCCATACCACGATAACTCCCTCCTTTATCATTGCAGTCAGAGACAACGGTTGCTCCCTCCGAAGAGTTCCAAGAGACCTACTCAGCGAAGTTCAACGCAGCCTGTCATGGATCGTCGGGCCCTCTTGTTTCATCGTACCCAAACTGGGTAAACGACAAGCACACCGCCTTCCTGAGCGCGGCGCGCGCAACAGGGTTGTCTGAGAACTTGGACCCCGTACGTGCTACCCTGCTTGGCTTTCCAGCCGCCCTGCACACACTTACTCGCTATGACGGTCCATACAGAACAACGGCGACAACGTTGGCGCGTGGACGTTCAACTGCGGCATAGATCCGCGGACTGCTACCCGCAGCTATGCTGCCACGGTGCGTGTATCTCGCTGATAAGAACTTGAAGGCAAGCCGATTTGAGACGCTCTGCACGCAGGCATACTGGGCACCTAACGCGGACCGGGCAAATCTGCTCCTCGTCACTTCGGCACAGGCGTTCAAGATTACGTTCGTGCCTCCAGACTCTATTGATCATGAAGCGCCTCGCGTCGCTCAAGGCGTACAATTCAGCTGTCAAGGATCCGTGCTGTATGCGAAGGCGGGACGCGATATCGTCCTCTCTGCTGGTATGTCAGGGACTTGAGGGTCTGAAGCTTCCGATCGCTGACGAGGGACATTGTTTGAAGGCGCTATACAGACGCCGCAGTTACTTGAACTCTCTGGCATTGGAGATCCCGCAATATTGGGGGAACATGGTATTGACTGCATCGTCGATCTGCCTGGTGTGGGAGAGAACTTGCGTGCGTTACTTCCTGGTGCTTACCGCGAATACCTAGTACTGACTCCGAGCGTCGCAGAGGATCATATCTTCGTCCCAATTACGTACGAAGTCGCGGACGATTGCGACACATGGGACGATGCGCGGGATCCTGCAAAGCATGCCGAGATTTGGGGACAATAGTGAGTGCGCTTTAGGCTGGGAGATGTTTCAGCAAGACGGTGAGGCAGTTTGCAGCAGAAGGGGATGTACTCTCATATGCACTCTGCCGTCGCTATGGCGGGTCTTCCGACCATTGCAGGCACTCAAGAGCGCATGGAGAACATCAAGGCGGCGGCGGCTCAGCAGCTCGAGGACACGGCCGCACCTCATGCGAAGCAGTACACGTTGTTAACAGAGTGGCTAGACCAACCCAGTCAGGCGCAAGCAGAGTGAGCTTGAGTAGTCAGGCTGATGATGAATCTACTTCTATACCGCACGGGCAGGCTGCTAAATACTAAGCGCCAAGGGGCGGTCCTACACGCGGAACGTACAAGCGCACGAACTACAGTATAGGAAAAAACGGGGCAGGCGGGTACGAGACGCGGGCCGATGGATACTATCGCAGGGCTCTGGGATGGGGGGACATTTCTACAGTCAAACGGGTGGAACATGCGGGTGTGGCAGACGGGTGTGAAGTGCGGGTGTGTGGTGCGACCGATGAGAGCATAATAATAAATAACCTAGAGAGACCATGAGGGAGGAGAGAGCATAGAACATGGGATCCCCGCGCGCGCGCAGAGCGACGGGCCGGGGGAGTGAGCCTGCGGGTCAGGCGAGCGGGAGGGGGGAACAGGAAGGCTGCAACGCGCGACGCGCCGTAGGCGCGTCGCTTAATCTACTCTTCCTCAACGCGCTCCGTGGTGGGTCGCCCAAACGCACCACTTCGGCGGAGAAATTTCGATAAGGCTACGATCCCCTCGCGCGTCCCCAACAGATCCGCAATGGACAGAAGGGGGGATGCGTCGCGCAAGAGGTGTCGATATGGTTCGTACTCCGGGCAGTCCGCGAGGATGTGACTCCTTGTCCGGATGACCTCGCCACAGGTGCATCCAAGACCGCGTTCTGGTTTGTCTATCGCCCGGTAGTACTCCCCTGTGAAGGCATGACCACTCCGGCACTGAGTCAGCGCCGAGAGCGTCCGTTTGTCGAGCGCGCGCAGATGCGGCGTCGGCTTGAGCGACGGGGGGAAGCGGTTCGCTGGTGCGTACGCGTTCCTGTGCAGCCCCGACATCCATCGCTCACGGAGCCTGTCACGAAGCCTGGTCTTGACGTCGCGCTTGGCCCGCGTGAGTGTAATCGCGTGCGGGAGGGAGGACGGCCGCCGCGTTCCTCCCTTCGCAAGGCGGTCCGACGCTTCCTGTCCAGCCACGTCCTCGTGCCCGGGGACCCACGAGACTGTCACCCGGTGACCGTCATCCTGCGATAAGAACTCCTCGACTGTGCGAGAGAAGCCCTTGGAGTAGACCTGGCCCGGAGCGGGCTTGCGCGCGGAGATCTGGGAGATGGCAGCAGAATTATCAGCAAAGAAGAAAACATGCGCAGGAGAAAGGAGAGAAGAAGCAAACGGAATGACAGCGGCGGCGGCGACCTCCAAGCCCCGCATCTCCCCATCATACACCTCAGCTCGATCCCCCAGTCCAACCTCCCGCCCCAGCACTTGACGCCGGCCGTGAAACGCCGCGAAGCCAGCACCGGCTCTGTTTTCTAGAAGTGAACCGTCAGTGTACACCAAGATGTTGCGCGCGTCCGCGCGCAACGTTCGCGCTCGCGCAGCGTGCGCGGCCGCGGCCTCAGGCTTCGTAGAGCCTGGTAGTCGACGCTCCACCGTCCAACGACCTGCCCATCTCTTGTCCGACACCGGGTCCTCCCACGGCGCCAGCAGGAACGGTTCGACGCGCTCGCCGTCTGCGGGGTAATACGCCGCGAGCCCCTGCAGGCGCGTCGGCTTGCCGTTCCGTCCTGTGGGGCGCGTCAGCAGCGGCGGCGGGTTGTTGCACGCCGTCCCCATCGTCCATTCCGCGCCGAGCCGCTGCAAGAGCGGGTGTCGGAGGTCCAGCTTGGCCAGACGGATCGCCGCGGACTCTCGTCGCGCCTGGAGGCGGAGGTCCATCTCCGGCATCGACGCCTCGAGGTGCAGGAAGTCGGATGGTGTAGTCTTGAAGGCTCCGAGTACGTGTCGACACGACTGGCGCACGACGACATCCAGCTTGCGGGTGAGGGACTTCTGACGGTGTCCCGTGAACCATACGAGCGACCCGAACTCCAGTATCGGCATCACGCACGCGCCGTGTATCTGGCGGAGGTGGAGCGGCCGCAGGCCGCTCTTTGTGTTGCCGAGCATCTTGAGCGCCGCGACTACATTCGCTCCTCGCTCGGCCATGCGTTTGACGTGCGCTGCAAAGCGCAACTGGGGGTCCCAGATGATGCCGAGCCACCTGTAAGTCGCGGCGGGCTCGAGCGTCTGGATCCCGCCCGCGTTGTCAGGGAGCTGAAGGGATGGGCGGCGCATCGTCTTGACGCGTTTCCCGCCGACCTTGCGCAACGAGCCCGTAAAATGCGCGAAGTCGCGCTTCTCGTCATCCAGAAGCACGCCCTCGTCTGCCGCCCAGCGACGCGCGACATCGAACAGCGCGGCGAGGTGCGCAGCGTTAGTCTCAAGGGAGGTCGACGACACGTAGAGTTTGCCGTCGTCGACGTACATGATGAGCCGTCCGACGGACGGGCTGTGGCGAGCATTTAGACCTGCGCGTATCCCAGGAGCGGCGGCGCGAATCCGGTCGTCCAGCGTCTTGCTGAAGTAAGCTGCGAGGATGGGCGATACGGGCGAGCCTTGAGGGATGCCCGTCCACACCGGCGCCATGTCGCCCGTCTTGCCATCTACGCATATGGCCGTCTGTCGATCCGAAAGGAAAGACGCTACCCACTTGACCATCTGGTGCGGTAACTTCGCGTCGCGTAGGATGGTCAGGAGGCGGGGATGCGATACGCGGTCGAAGTATCCCGTAATGTCGAACGTCACCGCCGACGTGGCTAGGTGACTGCGCGCCGCGTTCTCGACGTCGTGAACGAAGGTAAGACCCGCGTCCTCTACGCTGCGACCGGGAACACCGCCGAATTGTGTTTCGGGGACGAGACCGCGTGTGACACCGTAATGCGCCAGTCTACGCGCCTGGATGGACTCGAGAACCTTGCCGAGGCACTCGAGGAGTGCGATCAGCCTGTAGGCCCTCGCCAACGCGTAATCCTTCTTGTTGAGTTTACGAAGGGCGGCCGAAATGGAGCGTTTCCAGCGCAGCGGGTGGTATCCTGCGAGCGCGCAGTGAGCAATCAGACGCCATATTATCCACGAGATGACCGCCCACGCCCAGCGCAGCGCCCGATTCGAGATGCCGGAGTCGCCAGGCGCGGTGTCCGGGTCGGGCGCGAACAGCGCACGCTCGACCTCCAGTTCGGTGACGCCAACGAAGCGCTCGGCGCCTGCCACCGGCGCGCTCAGGTCGGGGTATGCGTGTCCAATGTCTGGCGGGGGAGCGAAGAGCGTGTTGCGCAGAACGTCGCACTTCTCGGCGTGCGACGTGGCGGGAGGCATGTCAGGGCCGCGTGATAGGGGCGGAGTCGGGTACTCGCGCCTGCCCTTTGTCCACTTGGGGAACGACCATATGTCCTTCCCCTTCGCGTCCTCCAACTGTCCCCGAAAGAACTTCACCTTGACCTTCCGCGCAGTGCGGCGGAAGACTTCTGCAGCGTGGCTGCACTCGTCAGCCAACCGCTTCCGTAACGTCGCGTCCGCCGATTGGCACCTGGCCCTCGCCCGCTCTGCCTCCTCGACCTTCTCTTTCGCGGCCGTCATCTTCTCGTCCCACCATGGCTTCGATTGCGTGCTCGCGCGTCTCTTCGGTGCTGACGCCTCTGCTGCCGCGTTCAGCGCGCCATAAAGAGCTTCTGCCGCCGTCTCCAGAACGTGCGTCGGGAGCTCGTCTTCCCCCAACAATGGCGTGAAGGCGTCCATCCTCGTCTCCGTTGCGCGGAGCAGGCTCGACTTGAACAGTTCCTCGTCCGCCGCCTTCCAATTGAATCGGACGCCGGTCGGGTTGTCCACTACCTCGCGCGCCGGGTCGAACGACCAGCGCAGCCCGCAATGGTCGGAATCCAGCGACGCGCCCGCGTCGATACAGAAGTCCTTCACCGAGTCCTCGCGCTGCGCACACTCGTTGACGAATACGAGGTCGAGGACGGACGGCTTCCCCGTGTTGTGCGCGAAGTACGTTGGCTCATCTGCGTCGTTGACAAGCGCGAACCCATTCTCACGCAACCACGCGACAGTCGCAACCGCCAAGGGTGTGGGCTCTCGCTGCATCGTTTCCCACCACGGGTGGTGCAAGTTCCAGTCGCCGACGAGGACGACCGGCATGTCGCGCGGGATGCGGATGCGTTGGAGTCGTTCCACCGTGAACGACTCGACTCGATTTCCAGCCGCCGCCTCCTCCTGCGTCAGCGGACGTTGGTTGTAGATGTTCCCAACGAGGATGGTCCGGCGGCCGGGCTGCGCGACCTCTACGAACATGATGTCCGGGTCGTTCGCCAGGTCAGGTCGCGGGGTGATCGTCAAGTCGTCTCGTCGCCTGTAGTGCGTCATCACGCGCGGGCGCGGCTTGTCCACGCCCGTCTGCTGTGGGAGCAGGCATGCCCATCCCGGGCCGCCCGATACCTCTCCCATCTTCCCTCCGCCCAGGTCCCCCCACCATGGCTCCTGCGTGAAGATCAAGTCGTACAAGTCGTTGGCGTCGTGGAATAAAGCGTGCGTCGTGTGGTTCTTTCTGTTCATATTCGCGCTCAAGCACCTCGTCTCAGGTGTACGAGGCCGGCGCGCGCCCTGTTGTCGGTGTGCTCTCATAAAGAGTGCACGCGGGCGGTGTCCTTGCTCGGCGCGAAAGCGCGCGAGCCGTCGCGCATCTCCAGCCCGCTGTCCGCGTACCACTTCCGAATCTCCTCGAGCACCGCCTTCTCGTCCTTCCACTGCACGACCCAGTCACGGATGTACGCTCGCGGGCATTGCGGGTGGAGCTTGGCCAGCTGCTCAGCGACCTTGTCCACCTCCGCGTTTGACTGCGTCTTGGCCGCCGCGCCTCCTGCCCGGCCTCCCGAGCGGCGCTTCTTCCTCGTCACCTGCGTGAATCCCTCGGTGTCCGCGTCCAGCATCCCTTCAACGTCGCGTGCGTCCGCCGCCGACTCCTGGGTGGAGGCGCCTGAAGGGGCCATCGATGTCTTGCTGGCGGACGAGCGCAGCGACTTAGCTCGCCCGTCCTTGTCCGCGACGTCTTCGGACCATACAAAGCCCGTGGCCGCCGTAGCGGGTGCGCCCATCTCGTCGCTCGCCTCATGGGCGTGCTCCTCCTGCTGCGCGGTCCCTGAGGCGCTCGGCTTCGCACTCTTGCTCGCTGGGTTCCTCTTCTTGCGAGCGGGCGGCTTCCTGCCCGCCAGCGGCGGTGCGGTCGCAGAGCTGCCAACTGCTGGTCGTCTGGCGCTGCACCACGGATAATCAGCAGGGTGGTTGCCTGAGCAGTTGCAGCACTTGAGCGCAATGTGCGTGCAGCCCGTGTCCTCGTCAACCTCCATGCCCTTCTCCGCCCTCTCGTCCGCCTCGCGCGCACAGTCGGGGCATGAGTGGCTTTCCGAGTGGTGTGGACCAGCGCAATACTTGCAGCGCGAGTCGCTGCGGCAGTCGCGTGTTCTGTGCCGGGCAACCGTGCTCCAGCAGTTGGTGCACGTGGAGACCGTGTTGCGCTCCTCGAAGGCTGCGGTTCCGCACTCCTGGCCATAGACGTACAGGCGCCTGTTGAGCGCGCGGAACTTCACGACGTCCTCTGCGGTCGCCATACACACTACCAGGGAGGAGTGCCGGGCGTTCTCCCGGGCCTCCGGCGACGCCAACCAGCGCACAGGGGCGGGGATGTTGACTAGCTTGATCTCGTTAAACGCGGCGCTACGACGCAGCTGCTGGAGAACGTCGTCGTCCGACAATAGACGGCGCCCTGGGCCGTGGGTGGGGACTCGGCGAAGAGTAGCTTTGTGCCACTCCTCGTTCTCATACGCCTTGAAGCCATCTCCCAGCCCCAGCGCCTCTCCAATCGTGAGGCTGGCCGAGACGAGGTCCTTCCCTGTGTATCCATCTGCGGCCATGAGCACCGCGTTGCCCGCCTCCGTCCACGAGATCCCGACCACCTGCGGCCTGGCCCCGTCGGAGGCTGCGTCCTGGAGGGCGAGGTTCACCTTCTCTATGTCGTCCGCCACGCGTTCCGCGCGTTTGATACGCTCCAGCTGCGACAGCGGCGAGACGGGGTGGAAGATCGCACGCGCGGGGTTATACCGCTTGGGCGAGGGTTTCTTCGGGTTCTGCGTTCCAGTCGGCGCGCCGTGCGGTGCTGGAGGAGCACGCATCGTGGGGACGATGGGGACCGGGTTGGCGGAGGGGACGAAGCGCGACGCAGGGGTCGCGGCCGTAGAAGGGGCGCTCGCCTGGTGCGCTGCCGCGCTGGGCTGGGTAGGGAGGAAGGCGTCCTGGAGAGCTCTGAGCGTTGCGCTCATCTCGCTCAGGCGCTCATGGATGGCAGGCGCGTGTAGGGACGGGTTGTAGTCCGAGACGTCACCGTGCAAGCGGTCCAGGACGTGGCTGAGGTGCTTGTGTAGTGCAATAGCGGTCCCGATGACTTGTGGGTACTTCCTGAGACTCTTCTCGTTAATGTCGAAGATCACGGTGTCCATCGCCTCCTCGATTTCCTGCGCACCGAGCTCGGTGTCAACGACGCGTCTCTCCTCGTCCTTCCTGCGCACGAAGTCCTCGTAAGCGACTGTCTCCACCTGCTCATTCACGAGCATGTCCTGGTCTAAGTCCGTAGCGCCCGTCCCGCCGGTAGCAGTACCCTCTGCGGGGTGTGCGCTGTGCAACCGAAAAGCGCCGGTGCCCGTCGCTGGGCTAGGAGCGGCAAAGAAAGCGCCGTCTTCGGCGACTGGCTTGTCGACGCGGGCGCGCTTTGCGTTGCCCGGTGTCGGTGTGTGCGAGCGCGCGGAATCCTCGTCGCTCTCGTCCTCGCTGATCTCGCCCGGTTCGCGCGACTGTCCACGCTTCCTGCTATTGGCGCGCGCTTTCGCTTTCCGCGGCGAGCCTGTCAAGCCTTGAACAGCGCCCATGACTGCCGCTGTCGCCGTGCTGCGTATCTCGCTGACCGCCTGTCTGAATCGACCGGGCGACTTCGGCGTCTTAGGAGCGGCCGCCAACAGCGGCACCGTCTCGTCTGGCGGTTTTCTCGACTCGTTCGCGAGGGCAGGGGGGCCCGCGAACCCCCCTCCCGCGCTGGGGGAGCTTTCGTTCATGTATTTTACGACTTCCCGATTAGGAAGGAGAGGGCGCGGAAGAAAGAAGTTTGCCGAGTAGTCAGGCATATCTATCCTTAAGTTACAGTATTGCAGGATTATCCAGGCGCCCGGCTTCATTAACTTCAGCAGTCAGCCAGAAGACGGCAAACACTATCATACACACATCAGCATCCTCCTCCGACCTTTTTCCCGCGGACGGGTGCACATAGCGTCTCCAGATCCGCACGCGGCACCTTCTATCGATCCGCGCTATTTCAGCCATCCTCTCGACTTCGACATCTGCATGGACATTGTCCGCTACTCGCTCCGTATTATGCAGACCGATCCGGTTGCGGGATATTGTGTGCGGAGTGTCCATCCCGGTCCCGACCTCAGCGACGCCGAACTAGAAGCGTATGTGAGACAGCAGGCGACGACGATATGGCATGCTGCTGGGACTGCGGCATTGCTTCCTCGGGACGACCTTGGCGTCGTCGATGAGCATTTGCGGGTTTATGGTACTGCGAATCTGCATGTGGTACGTACGACGTCTTGCCAGGGTGCTGAGATGCGAATTACTCATCGCGTGGCCAGGCTGATGCCTCTATCTTCCCTATGGTGAGAGTCGGCACGGGATCTCGCATGCTTGCGCTGACCTCCTCCACATTCCCAGATCCCCTCGTGCCATCCGCAACAAACAGTCTATGCCATCGGAGAGAAGGTGTGCCATGTGTATTGAGACGTTCAGATGGAACCTATCTGACACTATCGACATAGGCCGCCGCCTTGATCAAAGGAGACTACAAGTAGGTCGGATAGCAGGAGTTGTCAGTATGTACGGTGTAGGTTCGATAGAGCGAGCGTTCAATGCTAGATGAAACAGTTGCCCTGTCCGCTATGTCCGGCAGATGAAGCCAGTCGGGTACTTCTACAAGACGCTGAATGGTGGACTTGTGAATTCGTACAACTGGGTGAAGGACCGGACGCTTTCGAATGACGGGGAGAAGAACTCGGTCGAGCAAGAGTGTGTTCACGCTTGATCATGATGCTTTGGGATGCCACATGTCTTTTGGGAATTGTACTCATTCTCGAGTGAACGGGCGGAGTTTGTACGCGTCTTGTCTTTGACCACGACCATCGACATGGACAGCTCTCAGCCAGCGCGCACCAAGCACTATCAGGCCTATTACACACCAGCAGAAGTCGACGCGTTATCTTCACAAACGCGTGGCAAGATGACCTGTCAGTAAACTGCGTCGTCCTCAGCTGCTTTATTGACGAACGTAGCGGCACAGGAAGAGAAAGCGCGTCAAACCGCCTGCACCTTCATTGAAGCTGTTGGCTCGCGTATAGGCTTGTGCGTCGATAGTTTAGCAATGGAATTGGTCTCAGCGAACAACTCGCAGTCCGCGCAAGACGATCGCGACGGCGCAGGTACTCTACCACCGCTTCCACCTGCATTTCCCTCGCAAGGATGCGCCATACACTGTGAGCTATATCCAATCTGGAGAATTCTGCCAACTGCACAACGGTCACTGACTCCATTTGTAGGATGTCACTGTTGCGGCGCTGTATGTCGCGGCCAAGATCCAAGACACGCTCAAGAAGCCGCGCGATATCCTTATGGCATCCTACGCTGTTCTTTACCCAGACCGCGCAGCCAAGATCAAAGCTGTAGGCGGCGAAATTGACATGGACCCCGCTGCAAGTCGATCTCGCGCAGGGCTGGCCGCTACTTACGCACGACGAGCAGACTGTAGAATCAGACCGACAACGACTGCTGTCTATCGAGCGTCTGCTGCTCGAATGTGTGTGCTTCAACTTTACGTTGCGCCTCGCGTTCCCGTATGTGATCAAGTTCGGGCGGGCGTTGCAAGGTGCAGTCTTGCGCTGTTGCTGTATACTTCGTCCTCATGGTTGCGCAGCTTCGCGCGATCTGGTTGGTCTTGCATGGCGTATAGCGGTCGACAGGTCCGCCCATGCTGCACTAGCATGAACTTGTACTGACCAAGTTTACAGTCATCGAACGCTCGCGCCGCTCATGTACCCTCCGCACGTCATCGCGCTCGCATCGCTGCGCATGGCCGCCCTCCTGTCCACCTCATCCTCAACGTCCTCATCTCCCGCGCCCGAAGCGGCGAGCGTATCTGTCGCGACCATGCTCAGTGCACCCGGCGATTGGGAGAAGCAGCACCGTGTTTCGTTGGCAGATCTCGAGGGTATGTTCCTTTGTGTTGCCTCGGTACTCATCTCAAATGCACGTATATTAGACATCTGTCACATGCTTATGGACCTGTTTCTTCTTTACGCCGGCGGGCCGTCCACGTCGCCCGCGATGTCGACGCCTGCTTCACCGCCTGCTCCGTGGACGGCGCCGACAGCAGCGGATAAGCTCACGCGGTTGAAGGTGCGGTGTCCCATATTGTTTCTTCTTTTCTTGAACGAGCTGCAGGTGGCCATGCGCGAGACCGACCACGAGCCGCGTCCGCGACAGTCACGCAAGACAACGGGGTTGCAGGATCTAGAGCTCGGCAAGAACGAGGGAACCGTACGATTTTTGTTTGGATATGAG
>KV426244.1:0-12206 GCA_001632375.1 Exidia glandulosa HHB12029 | reverse complement strand
CCGTAGGCAGAAGGAAAGCGAGCCAGAAACCCACAAACTGACGGGGCGGGGCTGTCACAGATCTACACGGGCTGAAACCGTGTGCGACGAACCTTCTCTGCGTACGTCATGGTGATCTGACCAATTAGGGCGCCGATGTTGATGAACCTGCAAGTCTGTTTGAGACGATTGACATATGTTGGTGGGGCGGAAATCTCACAAATAAAAGTACTGAGCAGGGTCCGCGTTAGTCCCACTGGAGAGGAATCGCGGTAAATCCATACCATGTAAATCCTGCTTGCAGTACACGCCCAAACGAACCCTTTGTCAGATCGACATTTGACATCTGACGTGCGTCTAACAAGTTCGTGTTTTGTGAAACCCGTGCGAGGCTAGCAAAGGACGGACGTTGAACGTTGACATTGGCAGCGAGTAAGACCAGGGCCGTGCGCCGCATGCATCTCCCAATCTTTACACCTTGACGATCGCTGCGACGTCACTCACATGCTGTCGCTAATGTTGTCCCCACATTCTGTCAACATCAGGATCGGGAGAAACCGTGCGTAGAGCGTGCGGCTTGTTCTCGTTCCCATCCCGCCGCCGCCGTGCCATGCTCTGGGACAGGTAAGCTGGTTCCCCGCCCGCGCAATTCACTCCCTACCCCTACCCTGCCATCCTTCTCGTCCCTCCGTTCGAGACCCGCTGTTGCGCCAGTGTGCTAGACGTGTTCGGTCGGTTCGCGGGACGCGAGCAAACAGTCACCCGCGTTGAGCACGCCGTGTGGACGGACTCGCGTGCGCGCATCAAGATGCGTGCATGCGAGGCTGGAACGCCTCTATCATCTGGGTCGATGGGCCTCGTCTCGGAGTGTCGCCGCTGTTGCCAATACGCCTGCGCGTCGCTATGATGCTTCTCATCTGCGTTGCATGCTTTTGAAATTTATTTCTCGCTAACATTTCCGCTTCTAGGTGAAGGGAATGTGTCGCTCTGACGCAAGGACGACAGGCGCGACGACGTTACCAAAGCCCGCCCGGTATCGTTCTCGGGCAGCCCAGCGCAATGACCCTCTATCCTATCCGTTGGTGTCGTGCGTCGACAGCATCCACTCATGGACGTCGGCGTTGCGCCCTCGTCGTCATCGCCACTTTGCCCTGCCTTCGGCGCCGCTCCCTGCTTGTCGCCTGTATACAGGCCGCTGGCGACGCGGTGTGCACTTTACCGTGCAGACTTTCGGTTGTTGAAGATGTTTGCGATCCTTTCCAACCGTAGAGTGAGTAGATTCTTGAATGCTTATGCGTTCCGCTTCCAAACTCTGCGCGACGTTGTACGCGAATGGATGTCATGTCCAGACTACTGCGGAGAGCTCGATGACTACGGACGCACAAATACATTACAGCTCATCCGTCCACCTCCATCGCATCGTCGCCTGAAGGAAGCACGTTTGAGCCAGTGGTCGACTCAAGCGGCGCCGAGGGACCTGCGGGATGCGATTCTGTTGGCGTTGCGCGCAAGACCGTGTTAGCCATCTCGCTGGTGGCTTGGGCTTTCTTCTCGTCTCGTTTCTGTTTCTTCTTTATGCGCGCGTCGCCTTGTACGACGCGAAGAGCGGCGGCAACGGTGATATGGAAAGCGAGTCGGTCGGCATCCGCATGAACGCGTTGCGGAACAGTGAGATGGCGAGGGAGTGTTCGGCGAAGCAGATGGGCGTTGTGCAATGCGTGCGTGTTGATGATATAGCGGCCGTTGTCGTCGTGAGTAACAGTGAGCAGTCTCTTCATGACCGCCTCGCGTTCCTGACGGACATCGGCGTCTGTAACTGCTGCCTGACACGTGCCCGAATTGCAATCATGCTGCACATTGAAGACAAATTGCAGTTGCTGCGAACGGTCAAAAGTGGGCTACCGGAGAAGATGAAAAACTCACTTCAGGGCGTGCGACGAGGAACTCCCGAGGCTCCAGGCGAGCCAAAAATGGCATATCGAGGACTGCGTGGCGAGACGTCCCGAGACGAAATCTCTCGACACAGATTCGGGCTGAATCGTCCTTGGAAGCTGCGGGGACGATGCATTCAACGACCCTACCGTAAGCAATCTGATCCTGTTGCATGTAGGTCAATACCAGAGCACACAAACGCCGGGAGGACTTACGTTAGACTGCACGATGCAAACCCATGATCCTACTGAACACCGATCGCCGGAAATCACGACAATATCTGTGGCGTGAATCCAGTCCTCTTCAAGCGGTTTCTCGCCAGCGCATTGACTCGATAGAGCGTCCTTCCACTGAATCGATATCTGCTTTGCCTTGCCAGGAAGACGGATGGTACCTGCACGATTATGAGTCACAGAGTCCGCAATGTCGAGCCTTTGCCCCCTTCGGTACATACCAGCGGTAAGGGGATCATTCCGTCTCCATCCCAGGTGCTGCATAACGACAGGATGTGTACTGAGATACGATCTAATACCTGCACCTGCGCGGGTGAAGTTGACCCAGCTGTTCGTCGACCAATATCCGCCGCTGGCTATGTGTTTCACACGCTCGATGCTTGCCAACTTCTGTGCGATGTCGCGGCTCGGGGCCTGTCGATTACTGAGGACCGACGACATGCGGAAGACGGAGTTGAAGGCCTCAAAGACCTCCGTAGAGAAGCGTATAGCTGGTCCAAATCGACGTATGTCCCGCACCAGATGTAGCAGAACATGCAGCTTCTGTTTCTGTGTGATCTTGCGGGGGTCCATGGATGTGAAGGCGTCCAAGACATTATCGATCAGAATCTGGAGGTCATTCTGAAAGAGTTCAAAACCATGCCGTGCAATCATCGGCGTACATACGAGGTAGACTTCCAGGTCGTCGATCTCTGGGATCCAGAGGACGGCGCCAAGTGCCCCTATGCAGCGTACGACATGGAAGAGCTCTGGTGATGCAAGTCCGTGGATATGAAAGGCAAGCGTCTGCATGAGGGTCTTGTAGTGCTTTCCGATGAGATTATTCTTGTACTGAGCGATGTACGCTGCACGGATCGGGGCCGAAGACAACCCGCGCGTGTCTGTCGATTGCAGGCGGGCGACGAACTTCTCGCCCGCCACCCCAGCGTTGTCCCAGCCGCTGTAAAAGCCGTGCCACGCATACCGCACGATTCCGAGTAATACGGTGTGTAGAACCTCGACAGGAGTGTCGGAATGAGGATCAAGTCCTATAGAGAGGACATTAGCAGGAATCTCAGTATGCAGTCCAAACCGGAAACACACACCAGCAATAAGAAGCAGAACATTATACGGAGCGTCTGTCTGCTTGGCCAGCCACGCCGAGAGCTCGTCAGTAGCTTGCTCCGGCGTTAGCTCTTTCTTCAGCTTCCGTGCACGTTCGATCAGCTGGGCGATCCAGTGTTGGGCGATGCGATCTTTGACCCCCGTTGCAGTCTGCATGGTGGTAACCGTAGTTTCGACTCCAGTCATTGCAGCGCGGATCTGCGCCTCTACACGCTCGCGCGTCTCTTCTCGTGTCCGCGGCGTACCCTCCTATAAATGGTGAGTGTAGCTACAATCCACGACGATGCACGCACTGTAAATAAGCTTTCGTATCCGGCGTCGGTCTCCAGCTGTCGCTCTGTCCCACCAACGTCGCATGCCCGGCACATTTGATTTGCACCAGGTCCCATGTGCGAGCACTCTGCAGACTGCTGGGGATTGTCGCCTGGAAGCTGGATTGGGACAACACGAATCTTGCACAAGTAGCGTCGGTTCTCGGCGACGTGTAATGTCGTGACAGGTTTGATGTGTGTTTCCCTGTGGAATATGAGTTCTATAGTTCAGAAAGATCATATAGTAAAAGGCGCACTTGACCATCGTGTGCACCGCTTCGAACTGCTCCAGAGACGTTGCATGCGGCGATGTGGATACGAAGCGGACAGAGTACTCGCACTGAAGCAGACGCCCAGGAGCATTCGCATGCGTGAAGTTGATGTTCTCGTGCTTGTTGTATTGCTTGGATTGGTTTCCAGAGACGTCGTCGCTTTGTATGTTGATGAACGACGTGTAGAGCGGAAGACCACCCGCTATCTCTCGAAGCGGGTTCGGCATCGCAGCGCCGTATGCCAGCGAATCAGCTGCAAGATATCACTGAGCGGCATGGCCGGGAAAATGAGATTACTTACCAGAGAACGTAAAAATCTCCTTCGTACTCAGCTGTTCATAATTCTTGCGCAGTTCGGCTGCACGGATACTGCGAACTGTCTCATCGACCACTAACTCGCCCTATCATGCATAAGAATAGATGTAGCATAGCAAGCGAGCATACCTGATCATTCTTCTGCACGTAGAAGACATCGGCACAGAGTTCCTGGTTTCGGATAATCCACATGCGTGGAATCACAAGTTGGCCGCCTTTGAGCCGCGCAAGCTCGTTGACGTAAAAGTGTACCGTTTCCGACGCAACATACATTGGTGTGAGAAGCGATGGGTCGAGCTCCTTGAGGCGATCAAACTGCCAGACCTCGCTGCGAGTGCCAGTAGTTTCCTCGGGATAGACTTGGAGCAGCGGGCCAAGCTCAGGGTTTGCCCAGTCCTGTGAGCGCATGAGACACGATACAGCAGAGGAACAGAAGTACATACCCTTGCAACGAGCTCTCCAATATCGTTCGACGAGTAAAGGTTTCCGATCGAAGAGCGAAAGTGGCGCGTTTTCACACCGGCAGACTGCGACAGCTTCTTCTGCAATTTGCGAAGCGCGTACAGCGTCGGTACGTTCTCGCCCCCGATTTCCCTCATAACCCAGAGTATCATACGCAGCTGTGCTGAGGACAGACGCAGACGGGGGAGGTTGTCTATGAGGTCGAGAAGGAAGAGCTTCAAACAGGGTCAGTACCGCTCGGGCATTGTGAATCAACGAGGGACAAACCGTCTTGTTACCGTATGGAGCCCAGTCGCCGCTGTCATTCATCAATTTGAAGATACGTTCAACTTCCTCTTCGTCGTGGTCTTCCTCTGCCAGAGGATATGAGACCGCGGTGAGCATGGGATCACGCCAATTCACACACCTTCGACTTCCTCAAAGTCATCGAATGGATTATGAGGTATCGATTCATCATCCTCAGGCTCAACACCACGGCGTATGCAGAGCTCAGCAAGAGCCTGTTCGAAGAGCGTCTGTTGACGTGTATCGTCCGCGGTGTTCTCGTCTTCGGCGTCCGAGTCGAGAAGCGAAATGCCGTCGTGCATATCAATGTCGCCGTCCCAGAAGTCCTCAATAGCAAGGGATATACCGTTGATGTCGAATTCAGGTGCCGGGCGTGGGCCCACAGGCGCTGGTGCGACGTTGGCGGGAACACGGGACTGCGGCTCATCGGCAACAGCGTATTGAGCCTCGACAGCTGCACGCTCGCGGGTCTCTTTCTCTCTAATCTCCGCTAAACGCGTAACGTTCTTCAGATGACCCTTTTGCGCTAGATGAGTCCCAGCGCTACGCCGAAGAATCCAGACGTTGTCCGGTTCCGCAGACATGGCAGCACAGATCTTGCACTGGACTTCTGCACCCTCTGCTCTCTCATTGAAGTGTTCTATATCTGATTTGAGTATTTTGATCTGAATATTGGCATTCACAAACCAGAAAGGTCTTTGCGTCGGGGAGGCATTGCACGAAAGCGCGAGAGATTCGGAGTCTGAATGCAGGTTTGGTTGGTTCGCTCCTCCTCCGCTCGCGCCGTGCTCTTCGCCATCCGCCGCTTGCCTGCCTGTGCGACACATTTAATCCCAACATCTTAGCCGACCCTGCCGCCATTGTCCGCCAAAAGCTCGTTTATGTAGCCCGCAACCGCCAAACCGCGTCACCGAGACTTCTCCAGGATGGTGTCTGTGTTCCGCACGCCAGGTACGCATTGTTCACTGGAGCCATAATTCCTTCTGGCTGACTATCGACGTTTCACCTTTGTTTTAGAGTCTACATGAGCGGCCGATCCCCTGTGCCGCAATCGTCGCACGCGGTGTCGCCGCCGCGCGCCTGATTCGCGCTGTACACGAAAATTTTCAGGATGAATATAGTAATACGGCTACCGCATTGCCAGGCCGAGAATTTTGCTATAAAGGTGCGCGTCCACATCCATCTTTACGCAGTTGTCGCAGCCATGACTGAAATTCGTCTGGAAACGCCTTCCCCATCACCCTCACCTGTGCGCCCTGCAGCGCGTCCTCAAGAAGCGCCTCTACCACCCAGCAGTCCCACCCCCGCGTCTTCGATCACGTCCCCGCGACTCGGCTCTTCCGTTGTGCCGTCCCGTGCAGCGAGCAAGCGTCGCGCGTCCTTTGGTTCATCAGACGACGACGACAGTTACGACCATACCAGCCTCGTTCGCACACTCGCCCTACGCAAGAATCTGTCCAATGAAAACGAGCTTGAGCTCGATCGCTTCTCTCGTGTGAGCTGCACCCGGTCTCAACTCGCGACAGGCATCTTTACTCACACAGCCCAGCTCCGCGCGTCGCAGCAGCGCATTATGCTGCACGCTGCTACCCTATCCATTAAGCAGGCTCTTGACGCGCAGCACGAGGTCGCAAAGTTCCAGATCACGCCAGAAATCGAGGTACACGCCTGCACGCGGTGGCGCGATTTTGACTAACTGTGTACAGACCAACATCGCCAAGTACTGTGCGGCGCTGCTGTATTCAGCTCACACCAGTGTTTACAAGGATAACGCCTCGCAGATTGTTTTGGTGCGCAGTCTGTAACCATTTGTACTCTGCTGATATTACTCGTCTCAGGCGGCGATGCGCAACGGCAAGGTCGCGCTGCCTTCCAAGGCCGATGTCGGCCGCGTGGATGTCGTGCTTGCGCGTATCGGGTCGAAACTTATCGAGCTTCGCGCCGTGCTCAAGGACAGGGTCAGTGACTGACGCCCGATCAGCGCGGTCGTCGAGTTCACCGTTTTTACAGATCAAAATCGGCGTTGAGCACAAGGACGATGTCGCCACCCTGACATCGGATATCGTCTCGGGCTCGAGCGTGCAAGTCACCGTCGAGCTTTACCATCGCATCGCATGGCTGGTACGTCGTTGAAGTGGCCGGCTGGTCTATACTGAGGCGGACACAGCGCACAGTCGGGCGTGAAATCGGCTTCGGGAAGCGCATGTTTTGGGACGACATTGATGTGATGCTCGGGCGTGTTCGCGAGAAGTTCGACGATGACAAGTATGAAAGGTGTGTTGCTTGCTGGTCCTGTTCTCGCCACCCTGACGTACTCCTAGGTACTTCCGCTCTACTTACCGCAAGGACGAGGAAGCATATGGGAAAGCCTCCACCGGTGTCGCTCTCATCCTGCAGGCAGCACTGCCGGAGCATCAGAAACTGGTCGATAAGGCAAGCCTCAGTTCGGCGGCAACGGCTCTCCCTCGGCAGACACGGAAACCGCGCCCCAAGAAGAACAAGGTATGTTCTCTCTTGTGTCCTGCTTGACCCGCTCCTGACCATGCACGGGCAGCTCACCGCCGCCGATGTGAACACCGTCGAGACCCCCGCAACTCCCACCGCGTCGTCTTCTGCTTCTGGTCCCGCTGTCGGTACATGAGTCCATCCGTTGTCGTCTTCGTCGTAATAGATTTGCATTTCTTGGATCTGTCCCGTCTGCACCGAAGATGAGAACAAGGATCTGGCAGTCACGGATAATAAGACATGTTACGGAGAAGGATTCCGTGCTGCGGCGGTCTGGCTCTCGACATTGTCACAACGTTAGAGACTTCTCCGACAGACATGCTTCGATAGACTGACACTGGCGTCCCGCTCATTTGCATATAACAGTTGGCAGCGACGTTAGCGTTCGCATGGCGCAACTGACATGTCGGCAACAGTGTCACGGTCGGTGGCCCACATCGGTCAAACATCGTGTCCCGTCTGGGCGTGTAAGGGTTGGGTCTACAACGACACGCTCGCCATTCGGGCGCGTCTCGACAAATTGCTGAAGAAGCGTCACCTTAAAAGCTGACTCGGACTTAGAGTGCGTATACTGACCTTATGCCGACGGTACTGCTCCGCAACAAGCGGGGAGATGTTGGACTTGAATCCACCCGTACCGAGACCCATGATGATGATTGCAATAATGAAGCAGCCCAAGGCCCCGTGCGGGTGGACGATCACAGGCGGTATGGCGGACATGATAAGCAGGATGTGGCCTATGATGGCGATCCCAACAGACCAGCAGACCGTCTTGAAGCGACCGAGCCTGGTGTCTGCGATGTACGCGCCGAAGAGCGGGATAACAAAGACCCTTTTTGCACACAAGTTAATGAACGGTTGTGCGAACGCAGTCGGGAATGGGATATACCAGAAGGAGTTAAACGTCGTGAGACCAGTGGCCGCCTGCTGGCCGAGGTTGAGTGCGCCAGCCTGGCCATGGAGGCCACCGGCGCCTGTCTTGCTACCAGCTGGGAGTTTCTGAGATCGACGTCAGCTGTCGCCGCGTGGAGCAAAGGGGGTGGCACGGACCTGCTGGATGAAATTCTACACGCAGCTAATGTTAGCTCACGAGCACGTGGGACTTGCGGCGACATACCGTGAAGACGACGGTGCTGCCGTAGTACTGCGCGAAAAGATGAGCGGTGATGCGACGGACTCGGAGATGCTCGTACCGAAAAGCGTTCCGCCATTTCGACGAGCGCAATGACTGCAAGAGCGATGAGTGAATATTAATGGGGCGCATAGAGATCTGGTCGTGTGACGGACGGTATGCGTTCCAGGGGATCTTGTCTGGGATGCGCCGGAGGGTGTGCAGGTCGTCGGCAGTCGCCAAAACGAGACCGTCGTGGATACCGTCGTGGATGCTCTCATGGAGGTCGCTGTCCTCCTCGAGATGACCATGCTTTTTCTCGTCGATGGGGTCGATGTGCGCTACAGCGGCGCCGGCGAGGACGTCAGTGTCCGCGGCTTGGAGTCCGGCCATTGTGGATAGCAGAGACGAGCTATGGGCGGGGGGAGAGAAGACTCGAAGCTCTCACAGCGCGGATCCTATGGTAAATATAGGAGAATTCGGACTGTGCAGCGGATCCATGTGCTCGCTGTTGGCGCCCAATGGATCCGTGACGGCTGCTATGGCGCTGGCGCACGCCACTCCTGTCACCAAATCTGGACCGCCCTTCTCTCCAGTCTCTCGAGCAGATCCAGACTTCGAGGCCGACGGGCTAGGTGCAAGGGGGAAGCTCGCGGTCGCCATGCAGCGTCTGGCGCATGCGCAGCAGAAACGGAGTTGACTTCGGCAATCCCCCGGCAGAACGACTTCCGGTAACAAATGGTCCCGCCCAAACAACATGCAGGCACTGCTCCCTGACGTACCGAAGCCAAGGCAGCAATCACTAAGACCGCGCCAAGAGCGAGAGTATGCTATAAAAGACTTGAGCCTAATCTCAACTGCGAGAGAAGGATTACTTCGCACTGTAACACCGGAGCTGTCCGATACACAACGGCGGTCGCGGCACGGTGCTGCCGCCCTCAAGGTTCGGTCGCACTTGCATCTGTACCTTCAAGCGCAGCACAGAGAGGATCCTCCCTCATACGCTGAGAAGCTCGAAATAGGTGCTGCCGAACAATCGACACATACATATGCCGGTTGCCTACATCGGCTGGGGAGAGGAGTGTCCAACCCGCTTCTGCAGTGCGAGAAGGGCGTTCAGCGCCTCGTCGAAGGCAGCCGTGAGCTCGCTGTACAGTGAAGCCAGCAAGGAGCGAAATGCGTCCTCCCTGACCCCCTGCGCAGTGCTAAACCACTCCTCCAGGTCCAACGCCAATTCCTCTGCGGCGATACGGGAGGCGGAGATGCGCGAGTGCGCCACGGCTCGAGCTTGTTCAAGTTCGGTCTGGAAGAAGGACGTGCGCGGGATCTCTGCTAGTGGAGCGGAGAACTCCCACCAGGATAGCAGACCTTCAAGCGCGGCTCGTCGATCCTTCTCGCGGTCTGACGAGAGTGCTCGTAGCCGGGACAACACCTCTGTGAATGCATCATGGTTGTCTGCACGACGACGAACCTGCCGCTGGGTTAATAGACTGGTCAGGCCGCAATCCTCAGGCCCAACTCACTGCTTGTGAGACTACTGGTAGCGCTGCCCTCGGTTTGGGGACGGAGAGAAGAACAGCAAGTTCGAACTGTTATGGCCATCAGCAACATATCCGTCTCATAGATAATAGAAGATGAACACGAACAGGCGTATTAGTAGATGGGAGAAAGGAATGGCGTGGGCCGCCTACAAGGGGCGTAAGCCCACTATGCAAACCGCAGTTATGATCATAGCAGTGGCACCAAAGCCGTCGTCCTGGGCCAAGGTGCTGCCGTACCAGGAAACCAGCACGATGGACCCACGTCGTCCAGGAGGACGAGATCTCACAGGTTCTACGAGCCTCGGCAGTGTTGAAGCGCAGGAGAACCAAGGTGGTCGTGGACTCGAACCCTTGAGTCTGGTCGCTAAGGCCTGAGACCATGAAGTCCTGGAAGGCACGAGCGTGTTGCGCTTCCAGAGCTTCAAACTCTGCGCGATATGACGCTAGAGCACCCGCAGCCACATCTTCTGCTGCCGTCCAAGCTGCGCACCGCCTTTCTTGCAACTCCTCAAACGTCGTCTCGTCGTTAATGTCGCAGTAGAGTGTAACCCTTTCCGCATCCCGAGCTATATGATCATGAGATGGTTGGATATCCGCCAGATCCGTGTTCTTTGGAGCGTAGTCGTGAGAAGTCCGGGGGAAGTCTCTCCAAGGTGTATGCACGATTGGGTATTGTCGAAGAGGGACGGAGTACGACCTCTCAGTAGCGTGCGCATATGCCTGTCTGGGAGATATGTATGGTCAGGTTGTCATCGTTTACAGCTGACTGAGGATTGAAACGTACTGCATCGCGGCTGCAAATGATGATTCAATATCGCTTATTAGGTCGCCGTGGTCTTTGGGATCTCCTCCGGACGATGCGAGTTCGTAAGAGATTTTTGCCATGCGCGTGTGTAGATAGGTAAAGCTATCGAGGATCCGCGTGCCGAGCTCTTCGCATGCTGCGATACCCCGGGTCGAGCGTTCGTCTCGGTCGCGCTCTGCCATACGGAAGCGCTCGAGTATACCCTCGTGCGCGCTGTCGTCGTCTTTGCACATCTCGCGAGTGGTCCGTACCCATTCTGCCTGACGCTGCTCCTGAGCGACGTGGAAGGCGGCAGTGACGGTGCGGCACAGCTTCACAAACATCGCGCGCCGCTCTTGTTCTTGTACCGCAAGTTCGTCCAGAAATAGTTGGAAAGCACGGTTGTGCTCTTGCCAGTCGACTCGCTCGTCGTCTGTCGGAATCTGAGACGGTGGAGAGGGTTCTCTGCCGCGACCGCGGCGGCCGCGACGGCGGAAAAGCGACATTGTGTGGCGAGAGATGAGAGCGGGGAGATGGGAAACATGTTAGAGTGCTGGCACTGCAGTCTGGTTTTAAGCTCAACATTGAGCTGTATCGGAGCCGACACATTGTTCTCGGTCAGAACTGGAAAAGCGATGTTGAAGGCGATGTTCTGCGGACGGTGACATGTTATCGCCGATAAATTGGCACAGCAAGTGTAGAGGAATAAAACTGGCACTGCAGCAGCGTGTCCAGACAAATATGACGGCCGAGACTCCTATGTGACCTGGACAAGTGATGCGATGTTAGGTTTAGGGGGCACAGTTGTGTCGCCATTGGAGCTGCGAGGTTGAAACCCCAAGGACCAAGGACCAGGGCGCGTTTAAGAGATTGATTCTATTTAGAACCCGGGTTTCCTGGGCTTCAAGTGTCCCCGGTGTGGATGCGATGACTACGATTTTCGAGGCAGTAACCCGCCTGCGGTAAGTTACAGTAGTTATGGGGTGGTTTCGTACTGCGCTCGCCCAACGGCGCACGCTACATCGCCTGGACGCACTTGAAGGCACGCAGCACCGTCCCAGTCCCAGGGGACGGGTGTTGGAGGGGGCGCGAATGGAACAATTATCTATAAATCGGTCCCTGGCAGTGAAGGCGCCCCAATTCTCGCGAGTACGTCGGTTATCGGCCCTGTTCATTGACGGCGAAGAAGGCGATGTCGACATCTTTGGACGCAGACACAAACAGCAAGCCTCGATATGAAGATTAATCGACAACGGATATCAAGGAGAGAATGTGGCCGAGTGTGGAGGAGGACAAGAAGCGGAAGGAGCCGAATTGGCGCTTCTTTCTTACGATGACGAGCCGGAGCTTTGACAGCTTAGCGTCTGAGCGA
>KV426243.1:38406-62870 GCA_001632375.1 Exidia glandulosa HHB12029 | reverse complement strand
TCCTCATTCTTGATCTCTTAGGATTCCCGCTGCCTAGGTACGCCGCGCTCTTACTGTATGTAGCTCTGTCTTCAACTTAGGATTCCCGCTGCCTAGCGCGCTTCCTCGGATCTGGTCTTGGTTGTGTGGTGTGGTTGGCCCTGTGCTCGCTCCCCAGCAGCTTCTCTCGCTTTCTCCTCTCTCGGTCTGCGCTAGTCGGCGTCGCCCTGACACGATTCGCGCGCTCGGAGCTTTTCCCGGGCACGAGATGTCGGATGCAGCTGCGTTTGCCCACATAGAACGGTTCTATCCGGCACTCCGCGCGTTTGCGAACGCGAAGGCGGCTGTTGTACGTCACTGAGGCGTTGTTTGATTGGGTGGAGGGTAGTTCTGTCTTCAATTTCTTTTCGGTATATCGCTGTATCAGTCTCTCGGTGTTGCTTGTCCGTCGTTACTGGTTGGTTTGAATAGGCCTGGTCGTTATCATAATGTCATTCATGTCGTATCCGTGTTTTCTTTCTTGAAGTTGGGTTGTTTTCAAAGGTCGGCTTCTGTCTCAGTCACCACATTCTCCGCCAACATTTCCAATTCCGCGGTAGCTTCTTCCAGAATGTCCGTGATGTCGAGTGTTTGTTGTGCTCGAGGGAAGTATGGAATGACCCTGAAGGCGGCACACCGAAGCATGGAGATCGTTCCGTCCATTTCGGCTATGACATAATTCCCGCCGCGATTGCGTTGTACTACAATCATTGGTCCCAAGTAGCGATCTTCGGTTTTGCGGCGGCTAAGGTCTTTTTCCATGATGGTGTTGCGAATGAGCACTAGTGACCCCGGTTTGAAATTGAAATCGCGGATCTGAGCGCCATGCTTCTTCATGAAAGCCTTCCAGTTCTGCCAACGCGAGTCGGCCACTTTCTTCCTCACGGTCTCCAGATCCTCTTCCCGTTTCTCCAGCTGGCGTGCGCGGAGCGCGATGAGCTCGGCTGTTGATAATCGCCGAAAGGGAAAATCCACGAGATATGTTGCTTCGGCGAGGTCGAAAGGCATAATGGGCTCGACACCGTGTGCGACGTAATATGGTGATAGTCCAATAGAGCGGCGTACTGTGGATCGTTCGGCCCAGAATACAAGATGTATGTATCGGTACCACTTTGCGAGTTGCTCTTCTCCGTCGCATAGGCGCACTAGTGATTCGCGAACGGTATAGTGTTTAGACTCAATCGCGCCATTTGCCTGGCTGTTATAGCCCGAAATGCGGATGTGGAAAATCTTGTACTTTTCGGCGAGCCACGTGACGGCGGCGATAAACGGAGTACCGTTATCTGTCACGATTTCGTAGAGACATCCCCATCGGCATAGTATTTCCTCCAGGATGAAGCGTCCAATCGTCTCGCCGGTCTGTGTCGGTAGGGAGCGAAATTCCGGCCAGCTTGAGAGGTCGCATCGTCCATGGACCAAGTATTTGAAGCCGTTCGACGTAGGGAGGTGCATGACGTCAGCGTAGCATTTTGCGAAGAGTGTAGCCACAGGCGCGACTGAAGGCGGAATGTGCAGTTTCATCGTCTGCCGGCGCTGGCACACATCGCAGGTGCCGCAATACCATCTGACGTCGTGTTCCATTGCAGGCCACCAGAAACGGTCGCGGATCATTGCTGTAGTCGGCCACGCTCCTTTGTGTCCGTTATCGTCGTGAGCAGAGCGCATAATCTCCATGCGCTTTGTGCCTGTGATGAGGACGACTTTGTGCTTCCCGTTTTCGTCTCTGCGCATGAGTCGCCCCTCATGCAGAAAGAATTTCTTTGCGCGGTTGATGAAAGTGTGTAAGTGTTCCCGCTTGATCCCTTCTGGTGGGGTAAGGTTTTTCAGGAAATCTGCGACGCGAAGGAGTTCTCCATCCTTGTGCTTCTGGGTGTCAGATCTTGGTGGTACAGTGATGTCTTCTCCGGTCTCTGCCGTAGTTGTGGTATCTGTCGGCGCGTGCAGGAGGTAATCTTGAAGAGTGTCCGCAAAGGGTCCGTTTGATGGGGCAGTGATGAATCCCGCTGGAGGTGCAATGGCCGGATAGTGTATTCTTCCGCCCGCCGCATTCACTGGGGGCAATGTTGCCGGATAGCGGAGTAAGGACGCAGCTACCCAGAAACCGAGAGCGTTGTCAAGCCATTCCTCATGGTCGTCCTCCTCTTCAGTGTCGTCTGGTGCACGGCGTCGTCGGGAGAGTCCGTCTGCCGCCGCATGTTGTGTCCCTGCGACATGTACAAGCACTACTGGGAATAATAGTACCCCCGCGATCCAGCGATTTATTGTCGCGTTCGGCTGGATGTCTGGATTATTCAGCATGCCTTTGATATAGCTGGCATCTGTCTCGACCAGCAGCTTGAGTAGTCCAAATATCCAGTTGCGCATGGCTCGCAACGAGCGCCAGAGACCATAGAGTTCGATCTTTGGTTGGGAATAATGTGACTCCCTTTCGTTCCAGGCGATACTCCCGTAGCGTGCCGGGTAGCGTTTCCCATTCTCCCCAAGCTGCATGAGTACGAAGCCGACACCTATGATGGAGGAATCTACGGCCAGAATCACGTCTCGTCCCGACCTGTAGTCGATTGGTCTCAGACAAGGAGCTGATATAACAGCCGCTTTTAGCGCTATCATCGCGGCATGGCACTCGTCGTTGAAGTCGAATTCTGAGTCCTTCTTGGTGAGTTCCGTCAGTGGGCGTGCGAGTTTTGCATAATCCTTGATCCAGATACGGGATAATCCACACGTGCCCAGGAACGCGCGTACGTCAGATTGATTCTCACATGCTGGCCACTTTTCGACGCGTTCTGTGTTTGCTTGCAGCGGGCGCCGCCCTTCGTAGCTAACGTGATAACCGGTGACGATCGCGTCTGGCACACAGATCTGGGCCTTCTTTCCCGATATGGATGCTCCCGCGTGCCGTAGGCGCTGAACCACTCGATTGAACACTTCCGCATATTCCCACACAAAGCGCCTGATTCCGGGGTTCTCGGCAATTGTTTCAAAGCCCCCGCCCGGTAGTTCATATCGCGTGCGTGGTCCTAATGGGTGAACATCATCGATAAAAGCTCCCACGTGATCTGGCATTTCTGGCATAAGGATGAAGACGAGATTGCCGTGTTGTATAGCGACCGAATTCGTCCAGCCCATCGGAAGGGATACAAGTCAATACGGACCTATCGGTGTCTGGAAAGTGGTATAGTCGCGAGAGTCAGGGTGCACTAGCTGCAGATCGAAAGAGCTGAACTGGTCGAGTGCGCCCAAACAAGAGCGCCCAGCGCAATTCTCTGAGAATTCGTCGGGCGTGGGCAGAGTACCTGCATCACGAATCGTTACGCTGTTCAACTTCTGTAGGTCATGTACTATGCGCAGCGACTTGCCGTCTTTCTTGACAACGCAGAACCAGTTTGACCGGTAAGACGAACTGGAGGGCTCGTAGACGCCCGCCGCGATCTTCTCTTTCAGAAGTGATATGAGCGGATCGCGAATCCCGGGAGGGATTGGTCGATTTCTGTCTACCCACGGCACGTGTGGTACGACTGGGTAGCGTACTGGCGGCACATATTCCGACTTGAAGCGTCGGCGCTCAAGTTCGGTCCACGCGAAGGCTTCTTTGTGGTGTTCAATGAGGTACTGGAACAACCTCACTTCGTCGTCCCACAGGAAGCCATCTTTGCCCAGATCGAAGTCTCGCATTCGTTCGTCAGATAAGTGCGACGAGGTTGATACCCAGGTTGGGGGCATAGTCGGCAACGCAGGTAGGTCATCCATGCAGTCCGCCGGTCGGTTGCGCACTACCCTGTATTCTTCTGGCAGGGCTTCAGATGTTGGGCGAACTTTCTTTGCCACGGGTTTGTAGGGCTTCTTCGGCCTCCCTGTGGACGGCTTCGGGCCCTTGGGTACTCGTGGTGCGGTGGACGCAATTCGTTCCAGTCGGTCTTGGTCCGCAATCTGCGCGTATGCGGCGCCGAGGGTTTCAGGTGGTCGATCATCCGCGCGTTGTAATTGAAAGACCAGAATTTCTTCATCCTCCTCAAGCGCTCGCCCGATGTCTATCTCCAGCGCATACTGTTTTCGCGGTGTAATTTTGTACTCCGGTGTTGCTTGCACAACGAATACTTTGGAGTTGTGTTCTCTTGGTGAATCGTCGTGCCAGTAAAAATAGAGAAGAAGTGCGCCCATGATTAGGGCTATTATTGCGAGAATTCTAATGCCGTACAGGCTTCTGATCATGACTCGGATGGCTGCAACCGCATAGGCTGTGGAAATCACTCGACGTAGTGTCGATTTTGAGGGGTTCGCGGGGCACTTGAAGTTCATAGTCGGGGTCGGGGGAACGGTCGTGTAGTCAGCACTCGCCCAGTAAGTCTGCTGCGTCCGTTCCCCTTCTAAAAATCCGACTCGTCAATCCCTTTCTTCTCCAGCAGGCGCTCTTTTGTTGGAAGCGTGACTGCTAGTTCCGAGTTGGGGTCGTGGATCGTGATGTGCGATCGCCCGTCCGCGAGTGTGCGTTCTTCAGTACAGCCAACGGCGAAGAAGGGACGACCCAGCAGTAGATCAAACGGTGCGTGCTCGACCACTTGCGCCTGCAGGAAGAGTGGAATCCCGCCGATGCGTACTTCAAGATTCGCGCATAGGCCGTAAGTCTGCGAGTTGGTGTTGTTTGCTGCTTCGAGTTTCATCACCTTGCGTCGGTCAATCGGGCGTCCTATGGTTTCCCACAGTCGCTGACTGAGTATGACGATCTGCGCTCCTCCGTCAATTACTCCTTCGGCTTCCACATTGCCGATGCGGCAATCCAAGTACCGGAGCGGAAGAATGTCGGCAGCTGCAATCAGATCCCGCGGCTCGCCTTCTTCCTCGAGTACGCGGTAACGAAACACATGCGCTGATTGTTGAGCGCTTGTCATGAATGCTTCAGCGCCCTCGTATGCGACATCCGCGCGTTTGCCGGTAAGACGTTCTTTCCAATAGCGGCGGACGCTAGGGCAGATCGCCACCAGTTCGCCTACTGTCATGACTATCTGGCTGTCCAAGACGCGGTCGCCAATCGTCTTTCCTAGTCCGTCACTGTCAAGGCTGCCTTGGATTCGAAACTGTGGTCGCGCGGCGAACGCGGGTAGTGTGGCTTCTGGTAACTCGCGCGCTGGTTCTGTTGTGTGACTGCGTGCTGCTGCTTTCTTTGGCTCCTCATCGTCTGTAACTTCTTCGATTCTTGCGCTCTGGTTGGGCTTTGCTGCTTTGCCTGTTTCTACGGTCTTGCCGCTCTCTGACGTAGCTTTTGTGGCTGCCTCGCTGCCGGCGCTTTCTGCCGTCTTTCCCATGTGTGGAGGTCGCTCGCGCGGTTCCGAAACACTCTTCGCCTTGTCTTGGCTTCGCAGCCCAGTTCTCTTGGGAACGCCTTCAGTTTCCTTTCTCTGCTGGTACGCGAAAACTTGACGGGTCATCATTTCATGCCATGCTGCTTCTGCTTCGCCGTTTTCGAAAGTCGGTATGGGCCCTGCGCCGCTGGTGTTTACGGTCGGAACGGCTGATGGAGAGGATCCCGTTGTTGGCTCGCCGACTTTGACTAGCATAGCTGATGCTGATTTCTGCGTTCCATGCAGCTTGTTCCAACCGTCGACTTTCTCAGCCATATTCCCATCGCGTGCGCCCATGATACAGTCTCCGTTCGGGAATACGAACATATTGTTATTGTCTTTGGCTACGCGTCCAGTTGAGAGGTCGTCCTTGGCGACGGGACAGTTGTACATCATGTGTTTTCCACCGCAGTAGTAACAGCCGATGTCTCCGTTGTTGGCGCCACCGTTCCAGCCGTTGCTATTGTTGTTGAAACGAGGCTGGAAGTTCTGTCGCGGCGCATTCTGGTTGGACATGGCATTTTGCATGAGATTCTGCTGTTGAACGGATAAGGTCTGGATTGCTGATAACAACTGCTGCATGAGTACGGAAGAGGTTTCTTCTGTCTTGACTTGAGGCGCGAGTGGCGCGACTGCAATTGCTGGCTGTGGTGCGATGAATGTTGGCTGCGGTGGGGGAACGGCGAATGACATATTCCCGTACGTCGTGCTAGGTGGCTGTCCGCCGATCGCTGCGGCGAGTTCAGGCGATATGAATCTCCCTCCGCGCTCCATCTTCACCACGTTTTTCGCAACTTCGAATACTTCATCGATGGAGTAAGTCTGTAGGCGGCCTTTTGCGCGGTACAGCTCGGTGCGGAATACTTCTCCGAAATTGCGACGCATTGCTTCTTCGAACACTGCTCCTGCCTCTCCTTCAGATAGATGCGCTTTTGCGATGAGTTGTGTTGTGAGCCGTCGCAATTCGCGTACGAAATTTTCTAGCTCGTCTTCGGTGCGTAAGCTGCGGTTCACGTGTTTGCTCGCCCACTCGTAGAACTCTTGTCGTGTGTAGCCACCCTGTTCCTCCGCTCGCGGGTAGTCCTTCAAAATCCGCTTCTTGAAGTTGTCCCATTTCGTAGTCTTGTCACTGTACTCCACGTAGTTCTCAACATCCGATCGTATGTAGCTGGGAATGTAACTGATGATTGCGTGAATTGCATCGTACTCAGATAGCTGAGCATCCGTAATTGCGACTCTCTTGTAGTTATCGAGGAAGCGTGCGAGTGTCCTATGATCTCCGTCCCATTTGGGAGCGGATCTGTCACTCGGCTCTGGCATAGGGACTGCCATGACTGGGTTTGGCTGAGGTATCGGTGGAACGGTAGCGTTTGTGTTGATCTGGCCGCTAGGCTGTGTGGATCCGTGACTCAATTCTGGTTCGCTTTCGGGCGAAGGTGGCGGAGCGCGCGGTTCTTTACTGCTCTCTCCGACGGTTCTGCGGTTTCGGTCCGCGTTGGGTCCTTTCGGGACTCCTGCTAGTATCTGACGTAGGCGCTGAGCCTGTACGGAAGGAGACGGTTCGTGGGTGAACTGCTGTGCTGCGGAATGCGGGGGACCTGGGTTTCGGCTCGATGTAGTAGCTTCGGTATGACGCGGTTTGTCTTCTCTTCTCGGGGCCAGAGTCGCTTTGTTCTCGCTTTCCTTGCGCAGTTACCTACCGGCCCCCTGCGGTGGTCACCAATATGTATGGCAGGGTAAGAGCTTCTTAGTGGTAGGGTTGTGTACTGCGCCGCGTTTCTCTATATATATTCGTCTCTTGTATGCGCTGCGGCCGCTTTCTGACACTTCCTGACGCCGGAATATACGTTAATGACGCTGAGTAGCACGCGAGGACGCTTTAGGACGCGAGGAGAACGATTTCTGAACTTCTGACTCTGGGGGGGAACTCGCTCTCTGGATTCTGGGGAAACACTATGTACAGCTGGCCTTTTATACCCTGGCGGGCAGGCACCAGGCACGGTTCTGCGTGACTCTAGAGTGGTCTCGATTCGCAGGATCTCACGCTACTGAAGAGTCTATGCTCGTATTGTCTTGTCGGAGTCCGAACGGGATCCCGCGGAACTCGTCCGGTCGACTCCTGTTGAGCCTGGACCTCTCCTATGTCAAATATAGCTGACCTAGCGTGAGATATGACTCTGAGCTGTTTGCTATGCATTCCGATCGTGCTAATATGCGGTCCGAATGGCGGGAAACCGATCGGGGCTGGTTAGTATATCGCTGTTGTAAACCATTGTGTACGAAACGATTAGCAGATGTGGAGAGCGTCGACGTCCGTCTCTGACTATCTCACCTCCACCTGTGCGTTGAGTGCTTTAAGTGCGTCGCTTCCCGGGTCGGGACATCGCATCCGGTCCGTCCACTCATCTCGTATCTTCAGGTCCTGTAACTCTGCGTCCAGCTATCGCAAAATGAACGGGTCATGAGCAGTGAACGTTCTCGCTTCTCCCTTCATCGATGCGGACATTTTTAGGGTCGGTCATTGGTCGGGATGGCCGTT
Source organism: Exidia glandulosa HHB12029 (assembly GCA_001632375.1). NCBI lineage: Eukaryota > Fungi > Basidiomycota > Agaricomycetes > Auriculariales > Exidiaceae > Exidia > Exidia glandulosa. The sequence goes on along the minus strand of KV426243.1, from coordinate 54,977 downwards.
TCTACTCCTACCTAGAATGTGGGTGAATGGTTGCGAAGTGTCTGTGAAGTGCTAGCTTAGAGGTGAAGACGGGACTGGTAGCAGATGGCAGTGAGACCGTCGTCCCTGCCTGTACTGCGGCTATACTTGTACCTGTACGACCCCTCAGGTCCAGTCAGCCTTTGCATCCTCGAGGTAAAGTGTTACTACTGTGAACCAAATATTTATTACCGCCACGGAGCCCCCGTCACATCGCGAAATCATTACCGCCAGGCTCGTGTGACCCTTACGTGATTACCGCCAGCGATATGAGACAGTGGTTTGGACGTTCTTTTCAGTCCTTCTGAAGTCCCTGCAACTGTATTCAAAGATGTAGAGCAACTGTGTTTCCCGCGAAGCTGAATGAAGACCCTCCTATTGTCCGTAGCACCGCGCAGCGGTCATAAAACATGAGGTATCCCATTTAGCCACTACCGACAGCCGTTACGCCCACTACCGCCGGAGGCCCGTTACGCGTTACGCGGTAACAAATATTTGGTTTACAATATGTATCTCGAGCTCCCACGGTCCGACAACGATCAGCATTCATTGCATGGCATGCTCACACCTCGTCACGTAACCTGGTCGGTCGCAGATCACTGTGCCCAACAGTTTTCAACGTCAGTCTAATCACATTTCGGTGTTGGGTGGGTATTCTGACTTCGGGATGCCATGGTCCACACGAACTGAGAAGTTGTTGAACTATAAGCGCATGGACCAGCGGTTGCGTTGAGTGTGGTTATCGACTTAGCAGATGACGAGAGCGGCGGTTCCACTTGTTATGCATCACGACTATAGTGCTCCAGGTGCCTTTTATACCGGCGCAAGTGCCACTCCCACTGTACGACTCAGACTTCGGGCCTGGTCGGTCACGCCAGCTGTCCCGGTATTCTTCACTCGGACCGAAGAAGCAACAGAATTTAGTTTCTTCCACTGACAACCCACGCCCCAGCGCGGACGGGATATAGGGTATACAGGACACGAGCAAAAGGAGGAATTTAAAGGCACGATTTATGAAGTAACAGCGGCGCAATCCAGAGCCGACGACAGAAATACACCATACGGAGTAAAACAGGGCGCTCCACGTCGAGTCGGGCAGCGCCAGGCTATGCTACCCGACGAAACGGGGATGTACAGCGAGGGTTACGGCTCGCACAAAGCAATAGTGCCACACGACTCGGCATGGTCGTTGGGAGAACAGGGCGCGCTCGAGTGGGAAACAAAGGTCTGGCAGGTGAACCAGACTCGAGAACGACGAAGGAATCGGCGGACATGACCATTAGACAGGGCGCGGGACAAGACGGCGCGCACTATCTCGAAATGAGCATGCTGCCACACTCGTCAACGTGCTAGCGCTCCGACTATACGACCTGACGCCGGGGCTGCGACATAGAAGAGGTGTGCAGATAAGAATGGCTGCGGAATGAAGCGACCGCGTACGTAGGCTGTAGGGTGCAACGACAATCGCAGGGCAATGAAAAAACGAGGAAGGATTGGGCGCATGAACGTCACTGCACGCGACTAACGCGCCAGAATGAGCCACAGCCCGTAAACGAGCTCAGTCCCTGAGTACGGCGCAGCAGTAGAACAGTGCGATACGGTGGCCGCGGGCAAGCGCGCAGCGGCACCAGCTCAACTCCAGCACAGCAGGTGGTGTAGCCTTTCTGCCCCAGTAGTAGCAAGCAGTAACGCGCTGGGCATGGGCGCAATGACAACGACACCAGCTCTGTAGCGAGGGCGTCTATCTGACATCTGCATGCCATGCGTGCGTACTCGCAGCCCATCTAGGGGAGGTTGGAAGCTGGACGCGAGCCCGAAGACGAGCGGTGGATGGCGCGCAGACACATGGACAGCCAGGCTGGCAGGTAGTAAGCGAATGGCGTCGTGTTCGCGATGTAGCAAACGGTGACTGCTTCTCGCATAGGGCGTCCGCGCGACAAATGAGCGACGTGTTCCGTCCTAGCGCCTAGGGTTCGAACGAGGGCAATTCAACTGCCAATTGCAGGTGGCAAAGAGAAAGGAAAGGAGAAATGAACAAGCGCTGGTGCAAGAGGATGAGACGATGTGGGAAGGTGAAGAGAGACTGACGATGAAGGAACAGACAGGACGAGAAGCGAGACGAAGGGCGCGACGCGCACGCACCTGGAGCATGCTGAGCGGGATCATGAGCTCGTCCGGCCGAGTCCAGCCCTTGTCGCATCCTCGATTTCCCGCCGTTCGCCTTCAGACGACCGTGGAAGTCGGCAGAGCGCGCGTCAGCAATCATGATGAGATGCGCGACGAGGTAGACGTTTAAATAGGCGCGAGGGAAGGGAATGGGAGATGAAACGACGGACGCCGGCGACGGCGAGTGGTAACGTGCACGGAGCGCCGGCGAAAGAATACAGCGCGCGCCCCGGTCGGCTTGGACAGCGACGGTGCACAAGGAGCGGCGTGGGCGCACAAGGGCGCTGGACGGCGAGAAGGACGAGCAGTACGCACACGAAGTTTCCTTCTGGCGGATCCCAGGACACCGCGCCCGTCGCTGGACACGCATAAAACTCGGCACCGCTCTGCGCAACGACAGACTCGTCAGCCCAACGAGTACCCAGAAATTCAAGTGCGCGCGCACCTGCGGATCGGCGAGTGTAACCCAGAAATTCGCTCCCCAAGCCTCTTTCTTGTCCCCGCCGCTACCAGAGCTCGTCTTGCTCGTCGTAGTACGTATCGAGCTCGAACCCGTCTTCGTCGAGCTGCTGGTCGTGGCGGTTGCGGTCCGGGTGGCCGCCATGACGGAAAGAGGAGAAAGGAAAGCGGCGAAGCGGAGATCGGAAGTCTCTTTCCCCTAACTTGGACTCGTCCCGTAACGACCGATTGCCTTCCACTTCGCCAGTCTAACCCGTACAAGGCTCACTGTCGTGTCTTCCCGCGCACCTCACCGACCACGACGACGAGGAAAAATTTGCGCCCGTGTAGATCTTTGACACGCGCCGGCCGCGGGTTCCTGTCGGTCCCCGGCTCGCCGCTCTCGTATCATCTCGCCTCGGCGCCGGCGCGCTATATCGCGTCCACCACATCTGCCTGGCGACGAGCACCAAAGTCTCTTGCGTCGGACCCGCGATGTGCGGTCTCTTCTGTCGCAGCACGCAGCGCTGAAGCGCGCGGTCCGGCGCTGTACGTGCAAGCCCTTTCAGGCACGCCCACACAATTCCTCATAACATCTTGATTCTCGGCAAACGCAATCAACAAATCTCAATCCTGCCTCCCAGTGCCACGTGCGCAACAGCGCTGGATCTCGGCTCAGTGGCGGACGCTCGTTCGTGAAGCATTGCCAGTCAGCTCTTTCGACGGCGCGTACGTCCATAGACGAATTCCCTGGACTACCCGATGCTCTCTTCAGGATGTGTCTCTTCAGAATGTGTATCACTGTCTGTGCTTGACACTTAGCAGATGATGAGAGCGTCCGTCCGTGACTCCATCGATCCCACTTGCGCGTAGTGCGGCTTTATACTGGCACGTCGCATCCGCTCCGTCTCTGCCGACCCGTGTAGCTTCGTTCCGGCGCTCGCAGTTCCGTCTGTCACGTATTCTGAACAAACTCTGAAATCTCTGACCGGGCAAGTCCGTTTCGCATCCCGCATTAGAGAGGGCCGAACTGTCTCAACCACACGATGTGCATTATGTTCGAGCAATGTCTGGAGTGATGTATCGTTTTCTCGCAGCCTGTCTTGTGTGCATAGCAGATGATGAGAGCGGGGTATCTGTCTGACCCACGTTCCGTCCACCTCCAGATATATACGTGTTCGGTACCTCTAGTCCGGGCTGCCCTCGTATCCCGGGCTGATATTTACAGTACACGATCCAGACGGACTCGGAGGAGTAAACATCCTCGCACTAAACACATCGTACGACTCGAAACGCACCCGCTCATGATCACCCGGGTTTCGCAACTCCAATTGTGCCGATTCCATGTTGCCAAACTGCCTCTGTAGATATGCCGTTGTGAGCTCTGTGCCGGCTACGTTAGCAGATGATGACAGCGTAGTTCTCTGGCTTTGTCGCTTACCCCTCCGCGTTGCATGGTTTTATACGCTCCTCCGCGCCACGACCACCGAATCCCTGCCAATGTTGATTCATCTTTTACAACTCTGACGCTCCCGCTTCACACCTTTCCTCTTGGTATTTCATGACTCAAGACGTTAACAGTGTGCCCCTCTCTTCGAGTTTTTTGGGTTTGGGGTGTACAACTTACGTCCCTGTTCAGCTCTCGATGGAGGGATGGAAGACGCTGTATAGCTCCAGGTCCGAGGTTCTTTACCAAATATGTGAGCAGATGATGAGAGCGTCGTCTTTGACGTTGTAGCGCGTTCATCTGAATTCAAACATCGTGTTGTTCTTTATGCCCGTCCGACACCTGACACCCGGCCGACTTAGCTCTCCTCCGAGTCCGTCCTTTATCTTCCATCTGCACTGCACACGCGTAACGACCGATTGTCTTTTACAACGCCAGTATAATCCGTATCAGCTTCTGGGTGCTCGCCCGGAGTGGAGTTGCAGCGCGACGACAGGGAATTCCCGATCGTTTGTCCTCGCCTCGCCATTCATCTCGCCTCGGCAACGGTGCGGTCCAAATTAATACGTTCACCCCATTCGCCGCGTTGCCGTCTCTTGCTTCGGTAATGTGATATACTTTCTTTTCAATAGCAATACGCAACATGTGTTCCTACGCTCTCCATGTAGTCACTTCTGACACCTCGTCGCCGAATCTCAAGCGCAATCAGCAGATGTCGATCACCTAGGTCTCTGAATACACTTACTGTACTCGACGCTCGTCAATAATCGATTTACGTGGTTCGTATTTGGCTGGTATGAACCAGTCTGTGTGGGATGATTGGCAGATGATGAGGGCATTCTCTCTGATAGTGTCACTTCCATTTGTGCCTCGCGTGCTTTATACGCTTTCCGAGTCGGTCAATCTCTTCCAGTCCCCTGTTCTGGCGCTCTAGCTCTCTATCTTGTTTCTCAGCAGTGAGCTCTCTCGGCGGCTGCTGTATACTCTCTTTGGCGAGCAGGCCGTTCTTGCCGTTCTTGCACTGCCTTCTGGATCTGATTTCAGATTCTTCCTGCCTGTTTCGACTCAACGGGCGTGGACCATAAGTAATCCGGGTCTACGAGACTGTGAGTCTTTGAGGTTGGAGGTCTAGGTTAGACGGGTAGCAGATGATGAGAGCGTCGACTCTGACTCTCAACTTTCGTCCTCATGAACTTTTATAGCTGTGCAACACGGGTCCCCGCTGTTGCCTCTTCACGTTCCGCACTCCTATATGCATCCCCGGCTTCTGCAGCCCGGCACCGATCCAGCCGCCTTGAATGGAAGAGGAGGGAAGGAAGCAGGGAAGCGGAGATCCGAGTGGAAGGTTAGCTGGACTACTTCATCCGAACGCCGTCTGCCCTCCATGGTTCAAGTAGTCCCGCATACTTCAAACAAGCTCGTCCGAACTCTTCGCCGCGACGACGAGGATATCTTTACACCCGTAGATTTCACAAGTTCCTTCGGTTCGTCAGTCCAACACGCCTCGACACCCTTACGGTCTCACTGTATTATGCCCACCATGTCTCGCGGCACCCCTGGTGCAATCTTTTGCCTGACGCCGAACCGAACTCTCATGCTAGCCCCAGGAACGTCATGAACAAATGCAATCAATGCACGTCGATCCCAGTCCCCGGGACATCATGGACCTTCGCAATCTCAACCGCCCCTGTTAATCTCTTCATTGCCGCGTCTCCATGTTGTCCCGGCGAATAAGTGTGCGACACGATTGGCATTAGGTGAGCGACATCCCTAACTCTCTCCCTGCCACCTGCGCAATCCGTGGTTTAATACTCTACCCGCTCATCCGGTCGTCGATATCCGCAGCCGTATGTGACACATCCGTAGTCCGTTTCGCGGTTCCAGGACAGACATTCTCATTTGAATTGCTGTTTCAACCCGCCGAGCGTGGATAGTAGGAGCCGTTCAGAGCAGTCGACGTATCACTTCGCTTCTGTTTATGTGGCACCGCGCTGAAAAGCGAGAGAGTACGCGAGGAGGCAACTTGGGCCTTGGACTTGGACTGTCCTGGAATTGCCCGCAAAATCCATCTAGGAGCAGTACGGTTGCTGAAGAATGGCGCGAGGTCTAAGGGTAGGAGACAATTGACGATTCGCTGTGATTGAAGAGTCAGCAGATGACGAGAGCGGCGGTCCGTTCTACATTATACCCACTGTCTGTTTGCCTTTATACTCGTATCCCCGCTACTCTCACGCATACAGCTCGGGCCCCAGATCTCCGATTTCAGTGCCAGAGCGCTTGACCGGATCGAGCGAGACTTGATCTCACTGCGACCCAAACGTGGTAATACGGATTCGTAGAGAACAACCATACACACGGCGGAGGCGGGGCATTGCGAGGCTGGTGAACTACGACGAAACGATGATGGATATTCCCGCACAAAAGAACACAAGGGGCGTGCGGCACACAACGCCGCGCAGGTCGTCGGGAGACCTGGCGGATCGGACGGCTCGACGGGATATATAGAAGCGGTGCGAAGGGATGACGATAGATGCCGACCAGTGGCGGGATGCAGACGACGCGACCCTCGAGGGACAACACGGCAGGCACTATGTATCTTGAGACGGGCGCGCTGTCAGACTCGCCAACGCGCTCCGATCGCACGGCCCATCACACCATCCGGTGCTGCAGAATAACAGGGGGCGAGAGGACTGCGCGTCCATGGTAATGGGAAGCGACGAGGAGCAGTTCGAGCCCGCGACGGCGCGAGCTATCCACGTCATGCATGTCGCAGAAGCCGACAACTTTGTGCCGCAGACGAGGGTGAAGCACAGTTACAGTGAAACACACTTCGGGCCGAGGTAGGAGCGGCAGGACCAGAGTTGTACGGGATAAATGAATGTTCGAAGGGCGAACCGGATGTGCCGTGCCGTGACATGGAGGGTATAAAGCCCCCTGTGGGACATAGACCCAGCCACCATCGCTCTCATTATCTGCTACATTCTTCAACTCAGATCCAATCGCAGCTTCTAACAGCATACGCGAAGAACAAGCGAATCATGACGGCCCAGGGAGAGAAATGGACAGGAAAGTCCGGCGGGTGTCGCTTACTTTTCACTGGGAGGTAGGGTCCGTGGAGTCTCCTTTCGTCTGAGCGATTCCTTTCGTCATGACGGCAATATGGGATGATTATGGCCTCAGGAGCGCGAGCATTGCACGAAACATACGGACCGAATGCGAAGTGCTGGATACGAATAAAGCAATGCAATAAGTAGAGCACAGAGCCCCCAGTCGCGCTCTCATCATCTGCTAACTGTCCGGGCACAGATCCCACTCAAATTGCGACACTGACGTCGACTTTGAACAAGGAACTCAAGGATACAAACCTCATGTCGTCACGCACCTACCATTTGAATTACGAGCAAAGATTTGATTCGTTCGACGGTGACATTCGACGAGTCGGCATCGTATTAGGCCGCATGTCTGAAATGGGTAGCACGACGCACTCAGAGCGCAGACTATAACGCCGGAGGAGAGGTCGGAGCCGAGGCCCAACGTGTGTGAGAGAGAGAGGGAGAGACAGAGATACTCACGTCGCAAGGCAGACGTGGCGGACGTGATATAGCGCACCGGACGCTGGGAATGACAAGAGACCCGGGAGACGACTCGGCTTGAGGCTTTATAGTTTAAACGCCAGCGACGACGGCTCTCATCATCTGCTCACCTGTCTTTGCAAAGCACCGCGAATCTGAAGCTCTACACCTCGTTTCTGACATTTAATCGAACCGAAACAGCCGAGCTGAACACGGCACAAGTAATCAGTTCACGCGAAGTTGTAACAACGAGAGGGTATCGACGTGTTGAGCTCGAACGTGTGTAGCAGACAAGGCAGCTCTTGAATCGTTCTGAAGCGCGCCAGAAATGGGTTGACATTGGGAGGGATTCGGTGGTTCTATAAAACCACACAGCGCGTAGGTGGAAATGTCAGAATCACAGACGGATGCTCTCATCATCTGCTAACACATCTCGCACACGATTCGGAGTTGGAGACATGCACGTACACGTCCTAGCAGGTATGGACACCTTTGGCGTCGAAACAGCAGCGGGTGATGGAAAGCTACTCGTATGACACGACGCAGGGACGCACTGCGAGCAAGGCCACTTCTCCGAGTCTGCCTATCTGTCTGTGTCTGAATCTCAAGACACAATCGGAGGCGAGAGTGTTCGGAGCTCCTTGAGGACGTGTGGAAGACAAAGACCGGAAGTTGTACGGGACGAATCAATGCTGACGTGCCGGGGAGGGTATAAAACTGCCACTGCAGTGTCACCTCCGGAGCGATGGATCGCTATCATCATCTGCTACCCACCGCACAGATTTTCGCCATAAAAGAAAAACACAGCGTCAAAAGTCCTGGAATATGCACACATGGAGTGGAACCAATCCAGCAAAATCCGTGCGAGAATGACCGCTTCGAGACAGACTGCGATGTAGTTTTGCTCGACCATATGCGCTCAGAATGTGTGACAGACGGATGCGGACTGAGAGCTAGGAGCGCCGGGAGCAGATACGACGTGCGGGGAGGGTATAAAGCCAGACAACGCGCAGATGGAGCGATAGAGACGCTACGCTTTCATCATCTGCTAAATTGCGTGGCACAGCCAGTCCTGTCGAGGAGGTATTCAAGAGTCGAGGAAGCTCGCACGGGCCCGACTGACATTCGTAGTAACGAGGAAGGGACCATTGCGTACGACGGCCGAGGAGCGGGATTTTGAGTGAATGCTTGGAATCATATGGAATGCACGCAGAGCCAGGAACCGCGCGCGTTGCGCACTGCGACAAGAACGAACGCATATCGCAGTTCTGAGCCAGAACCAATGCAAGGCGGCCGTGGGCGACGCGTCGTCAAGATACAGCGCCGGCTCTGAAAGGAGATGAACCGAGGACAGGAACCCGGCGGGCGTCACGATTTCCCAAATCGCGCATGAACGATTACACGGGCGCTAATATTTCGTGTGCTCAGAAACGTTGCGCTGAACAGTGAGGATGGATGGGTTGGACCAGCGTTGAGGAACGCAACGGGTGTTAGGAGACGAGTTCAAGGTTGGTAAGTTGTTCCAATCTCCGCTTCGCCGCTTTCCTCCTCCCGCCCATGGGCGGCCGCCTGCACCGTAACCGCAACCACGAGCAATTGAACAAGGACGGGGTCGACGACGACGACGACGACGACGAAGCCTAACAAGACGAGCTCGGGCAGCGGCGGCGACAAGAAAGAGGGCTCGAGCTGCCTCTGCGCGGTGTCGTGTAGCAAGAGGGAACTTTTGGGTGCGTACTACTCGTGCTTGCCGCCATACAACGTTTTTGGCGCCTGCGCCGTCCCTCGCGCACTCCAGAGTCCGTACAAGCCGACTATGCGCCCGCTGTGTTCGGCCTCCGGCGCTTCCTGCACGTTACGGCTGCGGTCGTTCCATCGTCCATCCACCGCGAGCGCCCATCCCTTTACCTATGTACTACACCGTCGCCGCCGTTCTGCCTGCTGAAGCGCTCTATTCAGACTTCCGCGGTCGTCGACTACCACATCAAGACGGGCGAGATTGTGTGGACGCGCCCGGAGGGGAACGTTATAACGCCCAGCATGCTCCAGGTGGGTGCGCGTCACATCCTGCGTTCCGTTCCTCCTCTTCCCTCCGCCGTACCGTCTTCGTCCCGCCCTCTTCACGTCCGTTTTCTTTTCGTTCCTTTCTGGCGCTTCTTCCCTTTCCCCCTGGCTCTCGCTGCCCCGCCTTTACGTTCCAATGTCTGAGTGCTAGGTGCTAGGACGGGGCTCATAGCTCCTACGCCGTACGCCCGCCCGCTCGCCGTTGCTACGTCCCGCGCACCCTTCATATCCCTCGTCGCCATCCTGCGCGCCCTTCAATCGCGCCTCTTCACGTCAGAATCCACCTTTCCACGCGCCCCTGGATCGGGTTGCAATTACACACGGCGTGCAGACAGCGCACAGTGCAGAGCTTGCGCCCGCCCATGCCCAGCGCGTCACTGCTTTCTGCTCGTGCTGGAAGGCGTCAACAGTTGCTGTGCTGGCGTTGAGCTCGGCGCGCAGCTCCGCGCCCGGAGTCGGGCCTGCATGCTTGCCCGCGCAGTCTCTCAGTCTCTCATACATCGGGTCAACAGGTGCAAGTGCGTCCTGCGATCCAGACGAACCGACTCGGAGAAGTGGACATCGTCGCATCAAGTTCCGTGGTAATACAGGTAAAGCGCCGACTTTGCATCGTGTTCAGCTCGGCTCCGCGGGTGTCAATCTGTCTCTTCGGACACTTCTGTATAGCCGCGATTCCGAGGTCTTTGTCATCGGTTAGCAGATGATGAGAGCGTTGTCTCTGACTCTCACGCTCCGTCCACCTGAAATTTTATATCCGCACGATATCCCGAACCCGGTCCGACTTGACTCTTCTCCATCTCCATCCAGTCTTTATACCGTACTAGACTGACTATGGCCTACAGCGCGACATCTTCCGATCGGATGATACAGTAGCAGCCCTCGTGACGCGCAAGCTTTGGCTGCCTTCTACAGTGTTTGCGCACTCAAACGGACACAGTGCGGCAAACGGACATTTGCGTCCTACACCGTACTCTCGCAATCAATTTCCACCACACTTTTTCCTGGGCTAGCGATATGTAATATCTATGCTCTTGTAAGATATGGGGAAGTTTAAGCTTAAGAGGGTCGTTCTAGAGTGGGTGCGACGAGCCGATGCGGCGGCAAACTGCTCCGCAACTTTCCCTCACGACCCACTCGACGTCGCTCCCGGTATTTCAATCACTTGTAGGATCTTATATGCAATGTAATATACTTATTCTTGATACTGAAGCAGATTTACAAAGCTTTGGGCCCGTGGCTGTCGTTAAACGGGCTTCCATGCGCAATCCGGCCGCTTGCGCGCGTGTCCGTTTCCGTATCCGACGGTCGCTCGCACCGTCCAGAGGACTGAATTTTGGTTCGGTGTGCCTCATCTCATACTCGGAGCTACTTATATAGTCTATACGAGCTTTGTCTTGCAGCAACTAATGATTCGGGGTCTAGGGAACCTCTATAATAAGAGTGTCCGTTTGCCGCATGATCGACCGTTTTCCGCGCGTCTCAGCGCTCGGCTTTGCAAACACCACAGCACACTACAAATAATGAGGGAAAATCGGTTTCATGTACCCAAGACGATTTCGATACGGATGCAGTACAGAGCCATGATAATTGTGATGTGTCGACAAGTGGAGATGGACCGGACCGAAACGTGTCCGTTTGAGTGCGCAAACACTGTAGCATATGCAATCCCTCGCTGTCCGAGTCCGTCCTCGCCCAGACGAGCGTCAAACGCTTTGGCTGCTAATGACGACCCGCAAGTGACGAGAGCGGCAGCACTGCTCCAAGTGCAGTGCACGTTATCCCTGATTCCGCGGTAGGGATCATTCACGGACTCGGACATGGAAAGCGTCTTATTACCCCTTAGGGGGATAATCGACTCCCATGACGACTGTGGCATATTCCACCGTGTCCCGCATTGACATCCAAAGGTGCGCGCATATCAAACTCCATATGAGGGCGAGGATGGTGAATTTCAGCAGATGATGAGAGCGTAGCGCAAGTCTTTGCTGAGTTCATAAGACCGGCAAGACTGTTCTCACTGTCTTATATACGGCCTTATTCGGATCCGGGGACGCGAAAGTGCCACACTGCTGGCAGAATTGACCCGTACCCGTACCTGGGCAGGCGAAAATCATTCTCATTTCATGCAAACGACCTACGCTCGTACAGGACGACGCGAGAAGATACAGGACAGACCCTGCGATGAGAAAGGGACGAGAACGTGCGCGAACAGGAGGAGAATGGGTGGACAAGGAGTGTGGGTAGTAATGGCGAAACGAGCAACTGGGCATCGACAAGTACTAGTGGCGGCACGGTAATCAAGGACAGTGACGGGCTCAAGACCGCGCGTCATCGCGAAACAACCAGGGGTTCAGACGCTTCGAGACGCTGTGACTGAGCGCCACAGACCGCGAGAGCCGTGACAAGGAAGGTGCAGGACACGTGCTGCAGACGGGCGGCAAGGGATGTGAACGGGGGAGTCGGGAAACGGGCTGGCTAGAAACGGTCGTGAATGGGAGTCGAGCGAATAAGGAGGCACGCCAAGCCGCGCGTCACGACGCGCGTGTTCAATGAAGCCGCGATGGTGAATGGAGTAACAGAATAGTAGTTATTGTAGGGCGAACGAGCTCGGTTGACAAGCGCGGCACAACCGTCTACGCGTACCACTAGGCCGATGCAATACAGTCAGCTTTGACAGTCGACACCGACCTCCAGTAGACACACGCAATGAGGGCCGCGTTAGGTCCTGATGAGGGTATCAGAGCGAGGTTGGCATAACGCAGATAGGCAGAAGGATGGGGAGGGAAGAGGCGAATGCAAAAGCGACGCGCGACAGGCATTAGCAGCAGCGTACTGCTTCCTGCGAAAAAAGAGTAGGCACGACACCGCCCTGGCAGGTGCACAGTTTCGACGCGTCCACAGAGTGCTACGCCCATCGTACTTCAGACAGCTTCGGAGCACGAATTAGCGAGCGAGATGAGGCGAGCGCGAGCTCGAATTTGACGTGCGGGCGCGCGAAGAACGATTGCGGCATGTGCCCAGAGCGTTGCAGCGGCGACTGCAACGGGCAGAGGCAAAGGACGGAAGCGGAGCTCGGACCCCGGAACGCAGCTTGTCCTCTTACCATCAACTCATCGTCACCGCATCGCCGCCTGCCAGCGCTTCACTGACCGACCTCGCCTCGCACGGCGGGCTTGAGAGGCAGTGATGGACCGAGCGTAAGCATCTTCCTTACATAGTTCCGTATGTACGCGCCAACTGGATCGGACGCCGCCACAGCGTTGCACGCCCACCGGCGGAAAATCGGTTGGCGCGGTACATAGATATATGTTTGCTCTTCCCACACTACTAACTGGTCCTTCAGCGGCGACTCGAGCTCTGCATTCGCGCGCTTGCCCGCCGAACTGTTCGCGATGATCGCGGCGGACGTACCTCTCACCTCGCGTCTCGTTATTCCACAAGTATGTCGCGACTGGGCCGCGCTCTGCGCGAATAGTGTGACTATCTGGACGGTCCTTGACTTTTTGGACGTCGCTGTTGTCTCGGTCGACCTTGTCGCACGTCTGCTCGAGCGTTCGGGGACAGCGGCAGTGGAAGTGCGCAATCTGTCCCTCCACGGCGATATTCCGCAAGCTCTCGGTCAGATACCACATGCCATACTTCTATCCCTCGTCGCCCTGGTCTTCGCTCAGCACATGGCCCGAATCACTGTGCTTGAAATCGAGCTTGTTGGCTACTCGCGGACGCGCGATCTTATCCCCGCACTCGTCACTCCGGCACCGCTTTTGCGTCAGGCGCGTTTGCTATCAACGAGTCCCGTGTGGCTTTCGCTGAAACTATTCGGTGGAAGACTGGGTGCGCCGCGGCTGCGCAAGCTCGTCGTTCGAAACTGTGATTGGGCAGATCATATCGAGCCGCGCGCGCCCGCGGCATCGGTAGATTCGGTGCTGCACTGTCTCACGCACCTTTCGCTTCTGCCGTCCGTCCGCGAGGCGCACATCGTTCCTTTGCTTAACGGTTTCCCGACAATTGTCGACATCGATATTGGCGAGGTCTCCATGCACCAGTCGATGATCCTCGCTCCGCACATCGTAACACGGCTGTCCATCCGACTGAACTACCGTCTCGATCGTAATAATGTCCAAAATGTCACCTCGATGTCGCCCGCGGACATGCGAAACATCTACGCAGCCTATGCCGAAGGCGATGCCTTACCAGTTCTGCTGCGGAGCAACGACGACGCCGATGCGGAACTGAGGATCACCCACTCCCAGGTGAAGGCACCCAAGACATTCGCACTCGAAATGCGCTTATCGCGCAATCGGCGGCGTACCGTGGACTGCATGTTCTCCCAGTCTTTCCACAGAGCTGTTCCATTTCTTTCAGAAGGCCGCGTCTTCTATAACGTTCGGAAGCTGGTCGTGTCCTGCTTGGAACTTCTTCTCCGAAATGAGAACCCTACCTTACCGATTCCGTTCGTCTCGTCGTCCAGCCTTGCTGCCTCCGCGTCCGTGGCTCCGAAATGGTCCGGCCTGTTTCCTAATTTCGACGAAGTTGATATTACACTTCCACCCGTCTCCGTCATGGATAGTCACCTCGTCTTCGGCAACGAGAACATTCGCGACTTGTTCTCACGCAGCAAGCGCGTCACTCTGCGCGCCCAACCGGGAGACACGTACAGTCTCTCGTGGCAGACCTTCTGTCTGGGATTCACGACAACCGCCGCCGAACCAAAACTATGCAGCCCCGAGTCATTGAAGCTGCATGACGTGCAGATCAGCATGACGGCCGAAGGGTGATATATGTATCAATTGATATTCTGCCCGATCTGTGCCTGGGTCCAATAGAGGTGCGCGGAGAAGCGGCGCGGGCGTGTTGAGTATGCGCACTTTGGACGAAAAGGAAGCACGCTCTGTATAGGATTTACCACTCCCGCTGCTGAGCCGACGGTGTGCAGAAATTCGCATTCTATTTCACAACTACAGTAGCTGGCACACGACTTGACGAGCTCTCCGTCATCACACCGCCGTAACTATCTGCAAGCGCCGTCCATCGAGAGGGTGGCGCAGATGTTACTCTGCGGGACGCGAACTTTGGGGACCCTAATCGAGGCAGCGTACCTGCGCAGCGCGAATCCATTTCAGATCACGTGTATTTACACTCTACCCCGCAACTAGCGAATGATGAAAGTACATTGTACGTGGTTCAATGCTCGACGACGAAAAGGATAACTGCATATGGGTATCAGGTGGACGACGAGGTGGTGAACCCCGTTCGAAGCGATCGAGCCACACGCCTAGATGGATTATGTACTCCAAGTGGGCCGGAGCGCGAGAAGCGCTCCAACGCACGGTGGCTTTGGAGACGCGACCGTGCATACTGGTACGACCGATGGAGAGCGGCTGATCCTGAGCGCACAAGTGCTGAGGCCGGAGCGCGAGAGGCGCTGCAACACACACTCGCTTTGGAGGTGCGACCGTGCGTACTAGGACGACCAATAAATGTGCGCGATAGGATTCCCAATCCTAGAGCCGGAGCGCGGATAGCGCTTCAACACGCGGTCGCTGGGAGACACGACCGTGTGTACTGGTACGACCAGAAGTGGTACTGTGGGTAGGGGTGGACATGAACCAGACCAGTCGTGCGAATGAGCTGGCCATGAGATATACTCCCAGCTGTCCACAACAATAAACGGCCGTTCTGTCCGGTGAAGCCTTACACCGGAAGCTATATATCGTATACCCAAGAACTTCATGGGGCTGAGTTCTGTGCTGGACACGTAGCAGATGATGAGAGCGTCTTCCATTTGTGACTCCATCCCTCCCCTGCGCCTTGTGCGGCTTTATACCCTCCACGGCACGTCACATCCGATCTGTCTCTGCCATCCCGTATAGCTTCGTTCCGGCGCTCCTCGCTCCGTCTGTCACGTATTCTGAACCATCTCTGAGCTCTCTCACCGCGTCTGTGTCCGTCTCATGATTCATCCACGCGGACGTTGATTCCCGGCGTTGTAACGATAGACAGAGAGCGCCGGACTGTTTCGACTGCACGAGCAGTATGTATTATATATGGTCAACCATTGACTGGAGTGAGGTTCAGCTTCCTAGGTGTCTGTCTTGAGTGCATGGCAGATGATGAGAGCGAGGTATCTGTCTGACCCAGGTTGCGTCCACTGGACATTTATACGCGTTCGGCACCTCCAGTCCGGGCCGCCCGTGTGTCTTCCAAGTAAAGCGCGGCTGAGACTTACAGTACGTGACTCAGACAGACCGTGACACCCTCGGAGAAGTAAACATCCTCACACGAAGCAGGTCGTACAATACGAAATGCTCCAAATACCAGTCTCTTCCCAGGTTTCTCAACTCCAATTGTGCCGATGAATTACGGCTGACATTACCGTGTTGAGCGGTCATTGTGACCTCTGTGCAGTCTACGTTAGCAGATGAGGAGAGCGTTGGTCTCCGGCTTTGTCGCTTCCGCCTCCGCATTGCGTGGTTTTATACGCTCCTCCGCGCGCCCACATCTTCAAGAATTCTGCCGCTCCCGATCGGGTTAAGACCTGTCTTGTCGGCTAGACACGTCGCAGTGGATTTCATGATTCAAGACGTTGACACTGTGACCGTCTCTTCGAGTTCTCTGCCAGTGGGTCTAGGGTGTACAACTTGCGTCCTGTTCAAATCGACCGTTTCACTTCGGTGTAGATATCAGAAGTCGCTGTTCAGCTCCAAGTCCGAGTTTCTTTGCAGGATAGGTCAGCAGATGATGAGAGCGTCTTACGCGTCTCCGACGTTGTGTAACCAAACCGCGCCTTCGGCGGTTTCGGTGACGAGTAGCCAGGACCAGCTGGCACGTGCGGTGCGTAGTCACGTGCCAGCGCGTATCCCAGG